>JADWOT020001569.1:0-28244 GCA_036345935.2 Taenia hydatigena
AAGTCCTGACTTGGCTGGAGCTGAAGATTTGCCACGGAACAAAACATTTTTAGCTTCTACACTTTCAACATCCGCTTGATTCGGGAGTAAGTTTTCAATGGTAGCAAATTTAGATGACAAACAACAATTCCCTTTTTCGTTTATTTGAAGCAATGTGGGCTTATTGCTTCGCTTACAAAATGGAATGCGCTTTGCTGTGCTTAGCAGAAAAGACTGAAATTTTGGCTAATCGTAAATGGAGCTATCTAAAGTGGTGGGTACATGGAAGGTTCATCAACTCAGTTAGCTTTATTCTGATATCAGTCACACCTACTGTACAAGGCAGTTTATAATCCCTCTCCAGTAGAGTTTAACCCTCAAATCGAAAGTAAGTTTGAGGTACAAGGCGCGTTTCCCTTATACTTCTATATTTATGTCTGAGATGCGGACACACTTGGAGTCCTATAGAGTGTTACCTTCGGGCGATCCACAACGTCATTTGTGAGCAGCACCGCATCAATCTGTCCAAAATTGATTTGCACGTACATTTATCCTGATCACATTATAGAAGGAAAATCAACAGCTATTCACATTAAAATAATTCATCATGTTGCCCATTACGAGATTCCTGACTCTACTCAAAGAATTCATAATGGGGACCACCAACTTGGGTGCAGACCAAGCAGGTAAGGTCCGCGGTGACGTCGGTGGACTCATGATCCAGCCTTTAGCCAATTCTTCCACCTGAGATTTCCCATGCCCCTGCCCGATTACCAACTTTCCCTTAACAATAACATTGACACCCACGGACGCTCAAACTTAGTGCACAACAATATTTTTAGTTCCTAGTCATGCTAAATTGCCCGGACAGATCCTCGTTTTAAAGCGTTGATCAATTGAGAAATGGGCATGCAAATTGTAATTGGAGGTTTCCACGGTATTCGAGCGATATCTTATTTTTTAAGCTAAAAATGCTATCAGTGGTCAAAGGAACACCACTCCTTGTGGGACAGTTTGTTCCTTTTAATCGTGATGGCATGTCCATGTATAGGCTGATAAAAGAGGCGGACACTAGCTGAGGCCATTCTAAACTTGTTCTCTTCCCCCTATGACCTTAAATAGAATGGTCATGTTAGTCACATCTCTAAATTCTGGGCCAAAGCTGCGTTTTGCAAATGGTTCGACAAAAGCTTCAGATCAACGATATGCTTGTAAACATTTTTACTGAATGCGAGAGTGTGGAGATGACTGCTGATTTAAATAATTTAGTTTGGTTCATCTAGTCACTGCCATTGCAGGTCCAACCACAGTGATGGTTCAGAGACATCGTTGCACCAGCTACGAATGAACACGCATGCATTAAACAGAAGCGGTTTGCGACGCAATGCTTGTAATGCTTATTCCATTGTGCTAATGCTCTTTCGCGTGCTTTGCATACAGCGGTCCTAATGCATAAGTTGAAGTAAATATTTGCTAAAACAGGCGGTGAAGCAAGGAACAGTAAGGAATTTGCGCATAGAAGACGTTGCAGCAACCAAATCTTTGACCCATTTCATGTAAGTATGGGTGTGGTTGAAAATGGGGTTGTCGTAGCTCATAGGCAGAAGTGATTACTGATCCTTCTCCCTTGAGAAGCTAAACAACTTACAATGCAAGTTGGTATCAGAGCTGCTGGTCTTCTCTGCCAAACATGTGGGCAGAATTCCTGTCTAGGCTAATCACAACTACATTTAACTACAACCAATCCTTTCTCATGTGGTCCAAGCAAACAAGAGGTGTAGAGTTTTAGCGCTCACTTCTGCACCCCATGCACCTAAGGTCTATCAAGGACAACATTTGCATTCTGTTTAGCGAGTAGCTCAAATTATTTTAATTTTGAATGGCTGCCTTAATTTTGCAGCTGGATGCGATTAACGCGACCTACTGACACATTAGCTGTTGACCAACACGCAGTACACGCACACACAATTCTGACATGCTAAGTACATCCATCTCCACGGCTGTGATAACAGGAGGGAGTTAAATAGGCCTCAAACCCTATTCGACGTAACGTGTCATTGTCGTGGTTCCCACGCCTCCACCGCATTATAGATATTTGTCCCCAAAGCACCAAGACATTTTGTTAGTCCAAAGCCATGCTTATTCTTTTGGGTGAATTATCGCTTCTAACAATTGACAATGAGTAAGGCTTTACATAAATTGAAATTTGAGGGTTGGCACAGCATTAGAGTGGCATCCAATTGTCAGGTAGGATAAATAGCACATGAAGTGATGAGGAGGCTTGTGATGCCATCAGTGCTTGCAGCAATATCAGTCGCATTTGAAGAGAGGTTACATTTATAAAACAGAAGTCGTCATAGTTACTACTGCGGTGTCCCTACATCTTTGTGAAATCGATCGGATTCGGTAATTGTAGTGTCATGTCCATAGTCGGGCTGCGAGGATTGGCGGAGAGTAGTTGAGTTCCAACAAAAGTTGCTGCCCTACCACCATGCCTTTGGACATCCCACATGGGCTGAGCAGGCTAGTCACATCAAATTGTGCAGTAGACCTCCGCTCACAGATGCCAATCATAATCTGTGGGCTCAAAGAAACGCTAAGCTGACAACTTATAAGTGTGCGTCATAAAAGATACTAACTTAATGTTCTTGATTTTGACAAAGCTCAGGCATTCATTTTTCCATTGCGCGTTTTGCGACATAAACTTCTGTCAAACATCGGGCACACAATCTCCAAAAAACAAATAAGCGATCTTCATTGCCAGACACGTAGTAGCTCAATACGGTGGAATCCTTAGCATTGATCGACTCGTGGTGCAAATGCCTAATGGAACAGAGAACTGAAGTCTGGCATCACCGAGGGATGTGCGCACCGATGCCTAGCGTGACGGGAACGACAAGGACCAAAGAACACGACCTTTGTGAGAGGGATTAGACTGATCCCATCACAATGCCTACATATTGTGCCTTCGCCTGTCGCCTAAATTTAATCACGCCTTCAACCTGTGACTTAAATACGTGGACTGCGCGATATCTAATTGTGATGCAACGCTTTCTCGTTGTAAAATGCCACAAATGGGGACAGCCGTGGCTTCTGATCATCAGCCCTGGTAATTATTTGTCTCCAAACACCTGCTTTGATATTTCTTGAATGAAGAAATTAAGGCATAAAGGGAACTGCTGCTTTAAATGCTTTAATTTAGTCGGCCTACCCAATGTCCTGGCAGGCCTAAACGCAGTGACGATTCAAAGACATCGTTGTGCCATTATGATAGGGGGAGTTGTTACTGATTTTCCGCCTGTTCTGCATACAGTCGTCATGATGCATACGTTGAAGCGAATACTTCGGAATGCATCGCACTGGTCGAAACTGTCGTATTCGCTAATACCACTTGCTGCCTGCCATCTAGCCACTTTATTCACAACTAGTCTACACTGAATGTTTTACAAGCCGCCACATTAGCGAGAAAAGGGAAAGAACGTTACGCCAAAGAAGAGGAATAGATTTGACCTGGTAATCACAGAAGAAAATAGCGTCTGTAGAAAGAAGCGGTGGTGCTCCTGAACTGCAGGTCGTAGGGAGCGGATCGCAGCAATTCCTTCAAATTGATGTATCCAGGTGCGCGCTCCTCGACACACAATGCAGTCGCCAATCCACTGGCGTAGCGACCAGTGGACAATCATCAGATGTATCAAAAATCGCGATAGTTTTGACAAACACTTTCTAATCATCTGTCTTTTCATCCAAATTGCTTGGCAGGATGGTGATAACTACAATCTGATGTGGTGTAATGACGTGCAGAAACCTCAGCAGAACATCCTTGGAAGTAAATCCCGGGTCCGTGAGGGAAAGAATTGATTACTGTGGGCTAAAAATTGTGCGGGGAATTACGCTTGCTTCATGCAGTGTCATACAATTCGAAGTGGATTTTGGATGGCAAGAGATAAAGCGCCAGCGAACAGCATTCTGCTCGAGTACCTGTTGAGTTATTTCCAAGATTGAATGTACCGAATCGATGCTTGTGAGTATTGCCGTGTTGACAGAATCCATCCCCAGCCAGAAATGCTGCTTCAGGTGTTCACCAAGTTCCCCTAATCAAAGATGTTGCATATACTAATTGCCACGTGGGGCAGAAGGTCAGTGATTCTGATTTGTTTTAAAGAGAAAACTAATTATGCTAACGCCATTGACATAGGGATGAAATAAGAAATGTGATGTAGAATGAGACATGCAAGGACATGAATGAGAGGTGGAAAAGCTAATAGTGTAGTGCCGAAGTTCAAGGGATAGAAGGGAATGCATCCATTCGCGCTGTTTTGTGCGAAGGTCACGCAATCGCCTCACCTCAACCGCCAGCATACCCGGATGGCGATGGATTCTGCCAACTCAACGATTCTCGCAAACATTGCTTCAGAACATCGAATCTTCAAAACGGCTCAACATGCACTTATGCCAAATGACAGCTATCCCTCAGCTATAAGAAGGCATTAGATGCGAATGGTGGGACCTCATCCAGCTCATTTTGGTAAGCTATCGTCATGGTCACACTGCTTTTCTGTAAGAGGTTTGAATGTAGTAAATGGGCAGAAGAGAGGCAGAATACATTGCCGTTTTGAAGTCACTACGAATCCCATCCACTGTCTTCTAGACTTTGTGGCGCAGCAGCCACTCTCTGCCGCCATATGCAAACCACACTGATTAGGCTGGCTGCTAAGCATTTTATACAACACCCTGATGACATTCATGCTTGTGATGGGAGTGGTCTCAAGCACAACACTGATTTGGAATGCAGGTTCAAAGTAATCTGAAGTTGTGCAAGAATCAACAGTATTTTGGCAACGATTTGGCAGGAGAATTTGACAACAATTTATCACGCCTAGCTATTCCTCTCAAATGCACACCCGCACAGAGATAGGTAGGTGGCTTGTCCCTCTACTGCCAGCACTCCATTTGCGTGTTCGCTTGCTTGTCATCTCCATGCAAGTACCGAAAGTAGCTCCGTAACAAACTTTCGCAATGTTTACTGGTCACCGTAGCCATCCTGCAAATTAAAATTTCTCATCCAAGGCAAAACATTCTTACTTATTTTCTCGCCAATACATCATTTGAGACAAGTGTTCACGGCAACTACGCCTGACTGAATGCTGTGAGTAGCGGGAGACAGCTTGTTCTGTACAGTTGTAATTAGATTTGCATTTCTCAAACCGCTCATCGCTATCCAAGCCAGAGCGAAGGAATTAGGATTTCCTCTCATTCCTCCGAATGGGACTCGAACAGCGATGTGGTAGAACAGACTACAAATAGGTCTTGTACATTTCACATTCACATGCTTCACTGAGTCGCACTTTACAAACTGATTTTACACTGCGCAACTTCAAACACAATTCTAGTTGCAGACCTAGTGAAGGGTGCTGCACTTTTGTAAATAATAATGACTTGGCGAACTGTTTCAATATCACTCCTGCCACGAAGAAGACGTTTAAATTTGCACAGTAATAGGGCTGGATACAAGGTACGGTGAACTGAAGTGGGTGTCTGGCCTACCTGATCCCATGGAAACTGTGAGAGACGTTCCTTAAATCTTTCTTTTTTTGGTTTGATAGGGCAAGTAGAGGCGAAAATGCAAGTCCACTGAGGGTCGCGAGTCACGGTGAAACAGTAACGCCCATCAGGCGCAAGTGAAGACACTGACCCTTTGCAGAACATGGATTTGGACTTAAACACCAAGATTACAATTTGTTGCAATAAAGTGTTTAGATGGAGGGCAGAGAGGGTCAGATTAGGGATAGACGAACAACAATTGATGCTTTCATGAGAATGCTGCTTTGAAAGTAATGGTGAAGAAGCACAAGACCAAGCTTTGCCCTTTGTTTATTGTCAAGCAATGTAATCTTACTGTTTGCCTACGGACACGCTACATTCTGCTGCCGTCAAATCGTCAATTGGCGATTTCTAAAAAAAAATACTGGACCCATCAGGAACACGTAGCAGCCGCACTTTGGTGCTTATCGCAACAAATGGTAGTGCAATCAGTCTTTCCACTTGTCCTCACACATGCAGGTCGTTGATGCTCGTCCAAATAGACTAGCCTTCTCCTGACGACGACGACAAAGCGAAGCAACCGCAAGTTATCCCTTCTGCGGCGGAGTACAATAAACTCAATGGGTTGAAGGCAGATAGATGCGATTTTGCTTTTGTTTCTTCTCGAAGGACCACACAAGCGCCGCAATGCTATCACGACAAATTATTAGTGGTCTTTTAAAAGGAATCCAAACACGTCTCTGCTCCCTCCTCGACTGTTCCGGCATTGCGCTCTCTTAACTCTCCTTCATTGAAGTCCGTCAATTTCTAGGTGACAGAGATTATCACCTGCAGCTAACAAATAGTTATGTACATTTATCCAACCATTAGCGACTTTTGCTTTTGACTCAGACGTCACTTGCAGCGCCTCAGCAGGAGGCTATATTGAGTGAGTCCGTCAAGTCCGCCACTACCGGTGCCATAAAGTCACCGTTTTAAGGGAGAAGAGACTTCATTACCATCAGAACGTCGTTTCCATTTATTTTTGTTCGAATTGTTGCTCTCTTCATTCAATGGGCAAGTAATCAGCAATTTCAACTCCAAGAGGGTGGGAATGAGCCTCTCTCTTATCATTCAACACTATGTTAGTGCTGCTTCTGCTAGAAATGCGGTTGCACTTGTGCAACTCACGGCAGATTGCAGCCCAATTTTTGTAGGGTTTGCGTAAAATCTGCATTGTCATTGCATTAAACCAGAACCAGGTTTCGAATTTGTCATTCACGAACTGTATTCCTTAAACGTCTCTATCAACCGCTAGCTCATCCGAAGGCTAATCCCAACCCCTTAGGGCATTTATGATACAAGAAACTAATTGTTAGCCACAACTAAGTCTGGTGCAACCATCAAAACAAGGAAGTGCTCCGGATTTTAGAAGTTGCAAGTTAGTTGCCGGCCAAGTGTCATTTTGGCCAACACGACTCCGTCTGTAGGCTGGAAGCACTCCAAACCAATCACTAGGTCAAGACACGAAGTGAAGGAGAGGATTCTTGCCTGCGTGTATGTGTGACACGTTTGTTACTAAGGCTCTGCTAGGATTGATAATTGCGATCCTAGCGGTCGCACATTAAATCGGCATTGGCTGGCTACACACTTCGATGTCCACCCGAAGGCCATAGTGCAACATAGTGCTTGGAAAGAGCATGCGTGCATAGCGAGCGTTGGAGTTGAAAGCGTGATAGTCTGACTCGACGACCAGACCGCAGAGTGAAGATGCTGCACGGTGCCCACGTCGTTGGACAATGCATTGAATCACCATACGAGACGCATTTGTGGGCAGATTGTTACTACGGTTCTGTTCATGAAGTGACCGCGGCACTTCTGCTTTGACTGTGGTGGTTACCTCAGTGCCTCTGCGTCGAGGGGTGCAACGGGGTGGCTCAAGCAAACTATGCGGCCACTAAGAAGCACAGGATTTGGAACGTTGAGTTAGAGCCGAAAAATCAGATCAGTTAACAAGCAGTTTTAATTACATAAGGGCCAGAAATAAAAACAGGGTAAAATCAGACATTTATCAGCACAGTTGGTCATTGGGGTGCAAGCTATGGAAATAAACAGGAAGCAGAAAATAATTGGGATTGAAAAGTCTCCCGAAGAAGAGTACAGTTTCAACTGTGGATGACTGACTAAGATCCGGTTAAAGGCTTGTCATTGGTGAAGATTTCGTTGCACTTGTGCACATTGTTTGTTCACATGGTTGCAAGAATAGACCTAGCCCATTATTTCCAGTTTGTAGATGCAAAGGCATGGTGTGCTGGTGCAAATCTGGACCAATGAATGGATGCCTTACGGGCAGACATTCGTTCCACCAAATGAAATATCTCGGTTTCAAGGCGGTAAATGCGCCAGCGGAGCAGTGAAGAGCAACAGATGCAGCGGCCGTGGTAACTGCAATGTTGTCTGTCGCGATGGCATTTGCCGCCTGCCTGACAATTGTGGCAAATTCTACCAACCATCAGGGTGGAAAAGGAGTTGTGCTTCGAGTGAACTGTGCAGTGATTTGGGTCCTGAATGGGTCAACGTGGGTGAGGTACGGGGCGATGATGCTCTACTACTGATAAAGTACATGCAAGACAATAATGTTCCCATGCATACGCTGCCGAACGGTGAGCAGGAGTATTCGCTTGCGAGGACCAGTGTGTATGACCCTGTGACTGGTTATGTTGAGCACATCATTTATCCTCCTCTCATGCAGTCAAAGTCCCCAGTCCTACTCTATCCCACTTCAGTACAAACTCTTGATCTAGCTTTTCTGCAATCAATGCTGCTTAGTATGTCACCAATTGCACCTCTGTCATGTTGCCAACTGCGCTGGATGTTTCGCCTCTCTTTGCTAATGCCATGTTGAACATGGTTCTCCAATACGTACTGAACGATGCGTGGGTCCATGGTCAACAAGACATTGGCAAAGCGAGGCGAAATATTTGGCAGAGTGGACAAAATGTCATAAATGTAATTGATCGCTATAATTTGAGGAGTATCGTACTTGAGAGTAAAAGGCTCTGACGTTGTCGCGACAGTGGGCTCCGCAGTCGTGGAGGTAGGTGCCGAAGTAGTAGCAACAGTTATTGGCGTCGGAGTAGCAGTGGTAGCAGTAGTAGTGGTGGCGGTGGTAGTCATGGCAGGCTTTGATGTCTTAGCCACAGACCGTTGCTTCGCAGCATCGCACTTCCTGCCAACACACTTCTGGCTGTGCGCATGAGGCATCTCACCACCACCACCACCACCCACGTGAGACTCGACGCCGAACAAGATGCTATCGATGTTTGGCACGCTGGCGACGATGGATTGAAGAAGTGCAGGATCCATGCTTGCCACCACATCGTGGATGTTTGGCATCCATGCCACCATAGCTTGTAGAGCGTAAGGGTCCATGCTGGCGGCGTAAGCGCCGAATCCCGGCACGTACACCAGAGCAGATTGCAGCAGTGCAGGATCCACTGACATGAGGAGTTGACGCAAGTTGGGCATATTGAGCAGCATTGATTGGAGAATAGCTGGATCCACAGTGTGCTCTGAAGTGGGATGGAGTAGGGATGGCGGCTGCGACTGCATGGGAGGAGGATAAATGATGTGCTCAACATAACCAGCCACAGGATCATATGCACTGGTCCTCGCAAGGGAATACTCCTGCCTTGCATAAACTTTATCAGCAGTTGAGCATCATCGGAGGAACACTGAATGTGGACAAAAACTTCATTTAAACCTGCATGATCCATAATATATCTGCATCATTTATCGCACGTCATGCGTTTACGAACACTGGAAGGTTGGTAAACCCATTGCTGCGCATCGATTCCACAAGTGGATAGCCGTGACGTTCTGCGCTCGATATACCTCCACAAGATTGCCGCTAAAGTTAAGCGATTTAATGGAGATTACTAAAACGTACCATTCCCGTAAGACGCTATTCCGGATTGACCAGGTAGCAGAGGTGTCGGGGTTTAAATACTAACACATTGACGATGATTACATGTCGGAAGTCGTGTTCAGGAACTAACTCTCATCAAACTTAGCTGAGATCACCGACCCTGAGTAGAACATTGATCTGTGCTCGTACTCGGAATTGGGTTCGTACTCCAATGCTTCCTTACGCTGCGTGCATGCAATCAAATTAGATCAATGTGCTTGTGCACATAATAACCACGATTGCCATAGTTCTTTGGTAAGTCAAACTATTTCGATGGAAGAGGGTAAGGGCGGAATCGAGGTGGTCCAAGTGACATTTTGTGCTCTCACGGGAGGACTACCTCGCAAGTGTCAGTGTGGTAATAAGAAACAGACTTTACTGATCTAGGATGCGGGGATGCACCTGAGTATCGTACAAGCCATTGCTTGAATACGCGTTTTCCTCTCTGCTGATGGGTGATTGGAAAAATGCATCGAAACTATCCATATGTGCACGTGCGCCTTCGTTTATGTGCGAAAGGTGAGGAGAACCAAATGTAGTGATGTGGAGTTGTGGCACACCGAGACATTCCATTTGGTGACATGAATGTCTGACCATGAGGCATCAACCCATTAGTCCAGATTCGCACCAGCGCACCATGCCTTTGCACCTACAAATATAGAATAATGAATAGGACCCCACACTGGACGCCAAATCGGTATGCATCCTCCTCTTGCAACCATGTGCACAAACAATGTGCACAAGTGCAACGAGCTCTTCACCAATGAAAAGCGTTTAACCGGATCTTAGTTAGTCATCGACAGTTAAAACTACTTTTCTACGAGAGACCTTTAAATCCCAATTAATTCCTACTTCCTGTTTATTTCCATAGCTCGCACAGTAGGGACCAACTACGCTGATAAATGTCTGATTTCACCCTGTTGCCAACCCTTTATAGCGTCGGTAACGCACATACCATTCAATGGATTGTGTGCCGTCTCGTATACGGAGAGCAGGAAATGCAAAGTAATGGTACGCAGTTCACCCTTTTGGGTACCCAATGTCGATCAACAATCAAGCAGTGATTCCATTAGACGAAAAGCTTGGTTTCATTTTACTTGAATGTCACCCAAAATTATAAGGCGATTTACCAACAAATTGCCCTAACACAAATGCCAATTTTTTGGACATTTTTACCCAGTCGCGCTAAATATTCTGGCAAAACACCTTTAGAGACTTGGAGAGGGTGTTATTACTACTAGCATTAGGAAATCTTTAGAGAATTCGTCTTAATTGATCACGCATCAGTTTTGCCCATCTCCCCTCTATGCCATTGCCCATTTGTTCTCCCGCTCTTGAGCCCGAGGGAGGCGGTATTGCGCCATTCTACTATCGCGCAACTCTCCGTGTAGAGGCTATCAGATCAGCTATTTCATGAGTTAGAAGCTTAGGCAGATTCACATGGGCTACTAGGTTCCCAACAAGAGAAATAAAGAGATTTGAGCAGGACCTGTACAAGATTAAGTTGGTAAGTTATATTTTGCATTTACTTCTACCGGTGCTAAAAGAGTGTTTCTTCTGTAAAGCCATCGACTAAATTGGTAACAGGACAAAGTGCTACGTCTGTTGCCCTCAACAGCTCCATCGTTATGAGGGGACGGGTCGAACCCACTACCATTGCCGTCAAAGTACCAAATTATTGTGATTAACGCAGCTGTCATGATCGCAAACATTGACGGAACTAGATCGTAAGTAGGCAGAGGAGGACAGCATTAGTGTGCAAGTCCAAGTTCAGGTGAGGGCACAAGTCCATGTTCCACTCAGCCGAATGTGACCAGCGTTAGTGTTTACCTGTGACTCTCAACATTTAGCCTTCTGAATGGTTATCAGTAGATTTGTACTTCACAGCTCTGCTCGTCGCAATGTAATCCACAGAGGGTGAGATGGAGATCGCCTCTCACTTCGCTGAAAGAGGTTCGAATGGCTATCTGGCATGGCAGAGCATAAATAGCTCATTAAATTTCACCTTTATATGCTTCAGTTATTTGCACTTTAATGACAGATCTTATGCTGTGCAACTGTAAACGCAATCTCAGATGCAGATCTACTGAGCAGTGCTGTGTTTCCTGTATATACTATCGGCGTAGATAATTTTTGCAATCTTACTGCTGCCATTGAGAATGCGTTTAAATTTGCACAGTAGTTGAGCTGTGTGTGAGGTATAGTGAAGTGAGGTAGGTGCCTGACCTACCTGGCCGTCAGTGGAGCCCCTAATGGGGATGCGAGGTGCGTTCTACAACTTCCCCCCTCTCCTGATTCATTGGGACAAATGAAAACACTGATCCTGTGTAGAACATGGATTTGGACTTGGTCATCAATGCTTAACTCTGCTGCTAACCTGTAATTTGCCTCTGTCAATATTTTATTAATTGTAACAACGAATGAGATTGTATTTTGTTGCTTCAAAGCGCTTAGCTAGAGGGCAGGGTAGGTCAGGTTAAAGAATGATTAGTTAGGATTGATACCCTCATGAGAAGGCCGCTTCGGAAGCGATGATGAGGAAAGAAGAAACAAGCTCTACCATTCGTTTAATCCTAGGCGATGTAACTCTGCTCTTTGCCCACGGATATGATGTATTCTGCAGTGCTTAAAGTAGAGACTAAACAACACTTTACTCGAGGTGGAAAGTTCGTACCTAAATAAAATTAGGCTACACCTAACGCAACTAGACAGCTTAACATTTGACATGGCTTGTCGGATCACCACCCTTCTGTCATTAGTAACATTGACTCTCACGGACATTTGATTTCAGTACTCGAAAATTAGGTCGCGAATCCATGTCTAATCGTCTAGTTTGGTTTTCGTTCCAAAACGCTGAGTAATGAGTAATGTGGTATGGAGATTGTGATTAATGCTAGGCTCACTAGCACAGTGTCGTCAATTCTTCAAACATACCAAATGGCGCATAAAAAGATCCGGAAACTGGTGATGTCCTCTGGGTGCAGGAACATCAGAGTCTTTTGAAGCGAAGCATCTTTATCATTACGACTGCTTCATTCTCGTGTTATGCTGCACTACGATTGCAATGGAAGCAGCACTAAATGCTGTGGAGCAGAATCACAAGCAACTCCTCTTTGTTCGTTTTCTTGCTATCGGACTTCACGTACATAATTGGTAGAGTAAACAATTATGCAAACTAGTCGCCACTGCAAGTACGGCCACACTAATCTCGAAAATTTGCAATAATTGTGCACTGTTAATCGTAAACAAAAGACCGCATTTTTGGTATAGTACAAAGCCCTAGGTCATTTCATTTAAAATGCATTCCTTAGTTTAGAGTTTAACTGCAATCGGAATGGCACAACCGCATATCCAGGCAAGTTAACTCGGTCCTTTTCCACGGCTGAAGACAGTGTCTTTGCATACCTCATCCAGTGCTCGTCACGACGTATCACTGTCGCATTTCTCGCGTCCCCACCGAATTACCATCCGTTTGCCATCAATTGCACCAACCCTTATAGGTGTTCCATTCCGGTACATCAAAGTACTTTTGGATCCATATCAAGTCGTTTGAATACTGAGCGCTGAGCAACGGGTGATGAAGCATGGAAAGTACAATTGAAGGTATGCTTTGTATCGGAGTGGCATCTGATTCTCTAACGTAACAAATGGTGCAAGAATCGATGTAAAAACTTGTCATTGCGATGTTAAGGCTGAATAGATAGGTAGATACTAACTGAGGCCATCCAAAAGTCGTTCTCTTTCCACTTTGGTGCATGGACATTCCAATTGGGATGGTTAGTTTATTCGCACAGCTTGTGTATTGGGTCCTTGTGTGCAGACGTCGATCCGAATCGGTGTGCTCAAAGAAAGGCAAAGCTGTTAGCACACCAATGACTTTTATTAAAGACTTGAACTTTGTGTTCTTCGTTTTGACATGGCTAAGGCATCTACTGTTCCACTGCGTGTATCATAATATGAGCCTATTTCAAGCACTGAACACACAACCTCAAGCAGGTATGCGATGACCCGATTTTGCAGCTGGCCGAGAGGCTTGTCTAGGTAGACCCAACGACTACCGTGCTGACTTGTGGAAGTGCGGGTTTGCCGTTATAAAGGCATCCACCTCTAACCTGGCATTTCCATGCAGGGTATCAAAGCTTTTAATGAATAGACGCATTTACCGGTATTTGGCTTGAAATAAAATAAAAGGTGTGATTTGTTGCATGGCAAAAATATGTCGTCGTCTGCAAGCAGAGGATCACTGCACAGTTTGGTGTTTAGTATGAAGCACCATCGTATCCTCTCTGTTTGTGGCCATTACACTCGCAGATACTGATATGAATATGCAAAAGACGGCACCACTCAAAAATATCTCAGTGTGCTGGAAATCAGTACCACTGCAAGGCGATTCCCTCGGCGTCCCCTTCGCGTATAGATGGCCACTGATTTGACAACATCCTTGTCGACTTCGAACCTTGTCTGCCACAATTACATGCTGCCTCACGCATTCACGCACTGACGCAATCTCTCATTAATCCAAGTGCATTTTAATTAATTATTCACTGCATTATGAGCTCACCTGACGGTGGTTAAATCCAAGACAAGGCTGCGCGCGATTTGAATGGATGTTGAGTCTCAACAAGCAGTGATCGCATCCTATACCACGATGCAATGCTTGCAACAAAAGTCTTTACTTACAAATCACCACGTCGCCATACCAACAACGTGAATAAGTCCTCAAACGTTACTATCCATCCACATTTTGCCCTACAAAGGGACACATGCTGCCTTGGACATGTGTGTACAAAGTCCATGCTTTTTATTCCAGTTCTTACACCATTTTGACTAAAAGAATTTAGCGTTCGCTCCAAATGACTGCTTTATGTCGATACTTCCAATGGTTTAAACCTATGCGTATTTGAAATTGGGATTAAGAAAGGCAGACCAATCAGGACGATTCACCCTATAAGATTGACCATCACTTCAATATCGGGACGCCTTGTCAACTCTCCCCACGTTGGTAGTGGCCCAGTCTTCCCGTATTTTAGACGGCATCAACTCACTCCCTCTAGCTGCAACTCATGACACAGGAAGAGTAACCATTCGGAGTGCAAAGAGAGATAGAAAGAAATCACTGTTTATTTCACTTGTTTGACCAAGATTCACTTTACTCTAAAGGCAAATGAATGGAATAATTTAGTGGGGAAAGATTGCGAGCTAGGGTTCTAGTGTTGCATACCAGAAGCCTACTCACACGCTTCTCGATAATTTTGTAAAATACAGATTCTTGCAGGTCAAACTTAGTGGCAATACGGCGTTTCACTGCATTTAGGCAATAAGTGTATCAACCCAAGTAGAATTGATTCTAGACTGATTTCATTCTCTTCTCACTCTGTTAAATTGCAAGTTTATCAGTAAAATCGCTAGATGTAGGCATAAAATCGAAATGATTTTGCAGTTGTTGCAACATTAGGAAGGGGCAGCATCGCAGGTAGACATACGTTGCTAAGGCCCTTATAATACATACATCCCACCATTGACTCCATCCATATCATGCATTAGCACGAGGTCCTCTTCAAGTTATTAAATTTGGCTCGTGCAGAGCCCCTGCTCGCTTGGTCGTAATGAAGCGACTTCTCTGTAGGCACAAGGAAAGGAAGCAGAAAATGCATGAAAAAAGAAGAACAGAACCAAGTTGTAGTTACGTAGCAATGGCTCTGTTGACATCAACTGTACCTAATGGATAGTGGTTGACAGTAGGAGATAGTTTTCCGCTTTCTCAGCTCCACTTTGGCTGGCGAAACTCACTTCGTCTTCCCTGCCTTCACTAGTGATTGCCATCTCAAAATGATACGAGACCGTGGTCGTGACACGACGCACGCCCAACTTACATTCTCCATCACCCCGTCACACAACTCTTCTTCTTGACTCAGGGAATTCAACATGGTCTTGATAAAACACGCACTTCTCAGATTTTGCTGCCGAAGTCTGTAGGAAAAATACCGCCCTTAAGTGACTTCAGTAGTCAGTATTTCTTATGTCCCTCCGTGCTGAGCATCTGGGTGACTGCTATTGAGTGAGATGCGACAACTCCGACTATCGCATTGCGTAAGCTGGCTTAGACGCGCAGGCAGAGATCATTCTTAGTCCATGCAACTTTTTGAACAGGCACGTCAAATGGTCTAGAGACCAAACAGAACAAACAAATCACACTACTTTTAGAGCTGGTGTGAGAATGTCCCACGATATCCCAAAAATCTACACCAAATGTAGGCGCATTCCGTGATTTTTGAGGGTAGCGAATTCCTGCATGGGATTTCTGGGTTAGAGGTGGGCGCGTTAATCACGGACTTTCTCTGCTGTTGAATGTCTGCACGGTAATCAGTAGGCCTGACTGGATACGCTTCGTGAACGGCTGCTTTCCTCAATCCTTCATCAGATTCTAAGTCCGTTCACTATCACAATGAGCGAATTGGCTGTTAGCGTATAATTCCCTCCCAGTCTGTTTAAGATCAGAACCGTTTCAGAATAGACTCGCAATTTACGCTTCCTCACATTCCGGAAAATGTTTCCAATAAGAAATATGCTCGCGAATATGCAGCGCGTTCCGCGGCCAATTTTGATTTGGTGGAAACTCAGCAATATACCTTTTAGTGGGAAAGAAGCATCACCTGCCAGTGCTCAGAAGTCCACCACTTTGCAATATCACGCGTCTGGCGTTCGGATGCTTGTGACAAGTTGTCAAAGGTTGTAGGCTATGCATTTAGATGGACTCATGTTAGAATACACCCAATGGAAAGGTGGATGCGTAAGCCTTACCAAAATTGGGAACACTAAGCCAAAGTCTTTTATAAAAGGCATCTATGGGTTGATGACCCAACTCCATTTGAGCTCACGCAGTAGAATTGCCATTTGCAAGTGGAAGACCACTGCCACAGTTTACGTGATCAAAATCACTATCCCATTCGGGAGGTTCGAGCATCCTAGTAGTGAGTGACCTAGATTGAAATGAACTCAGCTATTCTCTGTCCATGTTCTCAGTTATCACGCCAGCATGACATCACAATCCTCATTTCCCTCATCACTTCGTGCACCATTTGATGGACTTCGAAATATGATTTCAGTTGAGTGCTGCGCAAACCTCCAACTGCATATTCCATACCACGTCACTCACGGTTCATTTCTTAAAACAACAACCTATTCAGGCGACTCAACGGAAGCCGCAAAGTATTTTGCTGCACTGAAGTCAAACATTTGTGAGGGTTAGCACTATCGATGATGGGAGGACGACGATTTTGTGAAGGTGTGGGAACCGCAGCAATTGCGCGGTGTGACAAGTATTGAGGGAGGTCTGCGAAACCTGCAATCATGGAAGAGGACCAGGTTAACACGTCTGAGAATTTGTATCTGTTCTAGTCAGCTTCCAATAAGGCGCTAAGCCTTGCTGGCTGCTTTCAAGTGCCAAACTAAGGAGGCATTTAATGCGCAGTAAATCTAGGCTCCTTATTAAGCAAACAATTGCAGTTCTTTATTGCACTAGAAGCTAAATGCGCAAAAAGAGGCGCAGATTATAATTATTTGTAAATTCTGGCACAATATAGGCCAGAGTTTTCACACGCATTCTGTCTGTTTAATGTAGAAAAGGAGCTCGACATCACGAATTCTAATTTGCGCTGTAAGGTAATCAAGATGTCACCGAAGAGCGTCAGGGATCCACATATGATTCTGCTCCACAACAACTAAAATTCAGAATCACACCCAACAGCTTCATGCGTTTACTTTATCAACATCTTCATAGACGCGTCAGTAACTGTTTCGCAACGAAGGCTTGCAGGCAATTCATGGCCAGTGTCGCTCCAGTTGTCAGCTGTGCCCAGCACACTACGGGACTGAGGTAGCTGCCAAAGCTTAACCTCAATTCCGACCATTCTGTTTGAAATCGTCACAAGTTCTCACATGCCATCAACACATTTGCCATCTGTCACAAATGTCTTCTTTGGAGAAGAAGCATTCAGGACTCAAATCGCTGCACAGTCCACTCGAAGCACAACTCCTCCTCCACCCTGATGGATGGCATTTGCCGTGCATGCATCCGCGCCAGTGATCACGGTTGGCAGCGCAGCAGCCTTGCTTGCCGACGGCGCCACTGTCCCTTGCCTCCTGCATGGCCTTCTGCAGAAGGACGGTGTGTCCACCAACACCACCACCACCATACAACGACGGTAATTGTGGTAATTTTGGGTAACCAAAACCACCAACTGTGAGGTAGACCAGCGCAACTACCACAGCGACGGCCAACCGCATCGCGACGATATGATGCTCCTCAAATATGCTGCGTCCTTTTATACACCCATGCGAAAGGTGACCATTGGTTCCCTCGTCATGTCACGCCTCACTCACCCCCCTTCCATCCATCCATCCATCCATCCATCCATCCATCCGTCAGTCATGGTGTCCTCACCTTCCACCCCCTCCCCCCTTTTACTGCGAGCGGCTTTACAACGTGACGATTCGCCACGTACTATGAAACACGTGATGTGTCACGCCATTTGGCGTGTCAAACATGAGACACACAAAATTGTGGCCATCTCTACTATTCTACTAGAATCGTTGAAATCCCACCATGCACTTACCAAGTGAGCGCATTCATAGCCAACGATTTACTGGGTCTATGCAGACCAACAACCACATCCACCTCATCATGCATACCTTAGTCTAATCCTGTCCCAAGGCTTCAATCGGTAGACTGCCACTGTCTCGGGAATGCGGAGATCTGCTTACTATTGAGGCGCTGTGCAATTTTGCAAGCCTCACATGCTATGTCCTTGGCACGAATGCTTTTCCTAATACGCATCTTCGCGGTGACGTGAGACGTGCACTTAGTGTCAACTGATAATGCTCATGCAGTCATCACCGCATCTGTTGGTGATTTCGCCTCATCGGCATTTGGCATTGGGCACGGCTATCGTGGGGCCTCCTCATCCACCAATGCAACCGCCTCCACGTTAGAGGCGTGGGACCAGCAACTCCGCACCAATCATCCCTCTTTTGGTTCATTTCGCTTTATTTGGGATGTTTGAGATGCAGTCTTGTTCCTACTAAACAACACTGTGGGAAGTCAGGAAATGGGAAAGAGAACTAAACGAAGGGTCAAAAGGCGACATGTGCATGCTCAAGTAGCATGAGGCACTGCCACCAAGAGAGATGCTGCGGCGCCGCACTACTCACATTTCAGTCACGCTGGCTCATTGACTCATACTCATGTGACATGGTGAGGGTGGAGTTTGCTCGATCAACACTTGCTGACGATTGTGCAATGAACGTGAGTAATATGAAGCCTGAGATATCCGGGCGATGAGTCATCCGACTGCTCCATCTGGTCAGCTGAGTTGGACTTCGTTCGCAAACCAACCCGTGCAGCTGCGAAACCTAGTTTGTGTACGGGGAGAACGGGGTGAGGAGGTGGATTTTTGACGTCAACCATTACTTTGATGTCGGGACGTTTCACGTCTAGATGACAATGTCCTCATCCCTGTCGTTACGCGGACAGACATTCTGCCTCCGTTATTGGAGTAGCGGTTAATAAGGAAAGCAATATGAGCCCCGTTGAAAGAACTAAATCAGGTTGTACCGTGACGACAGCGTTGCACGAAGCTGCATTGTCACAATTAGAGGGTTTGGCCATCATGGCAATCAACTTCTTGGCGAAATGAGAGGATTCGGCCACCACCGCAGTCCGGGTATCAAAGAGCCTAATTGTGCAAGAGTGAAGCAGCCTCAGTTTGCAGCTCCTCAATTATGCTAACAGGTGCAGTGAGCTAGCAGCGTCAACATGGGAGGGAATCGGATTACTTCTTAGGCCTTAAACTAAACAGCCCTGGCATGAGGTCGGAAATGGTTGAACCATTGTTTGGAGAATCGTGGTCTGAGTCAGCATCTGACCTGACCGTGGCCCATGACTCACCAGCCCAACTGCGATGTCTTGTTTGAGTTGGCGGGCAATGAATTGAAGGCATGCATTGTGATGCCACCCAACACCTCCACACGTATGAGCGTCAGTCTTGGCATTACTCTCCTTCCCACTGCTCTCGCGACTAACATTTACACGCACCGCGACCTCTGTGTCAATCACGCCTCTACTACCGTCAGTGTCATGCAAGCTTACCGCATTTGTCGCCCTCACGTCCATTTTCCTCGTTTAACACATTGCGAATGCGCTAGGCCAATCCTCATGTAAAACGAAGGATTCTGTGTTTGCAAACGATTAAACGCGTTGTTCTGTAATGCACTAGTTGTTGGCTCAACTCGACACTGTGTTTACGGGAGCACTCAAGACTGCATACGCCTCTGCAATTCCTCTAGTAAAATGACCACCTGGGTGCGAGTGTAATGCCACGGCCTACTCCACGTCGTCGATACCCACTCTGCTCTTCCATCATGGCTTTGTTCGTCTTTGGGAAAGACTTGTGACGATATCGCCCCTTGGGATTAATTGTGAAATGCTTTGTGTGGCGTTGATGAGTGGGTCAGTTACACTGTGATTCCGATCTGTGTAAGGTATCCACCAATGCCTCAGTTGTGGCGAGAAGGTAGCTGTGCCGTTTGATTAACCTTGTGTGGGTGTGCGTAGCCAAAAATGACATCCTTCTTAAAGTGGACGTCATGTTTCGATTAGGAGGAATGAAGAAGTGGTAGTGAATAGCAGGGTTAAATGAGCAGTAGTGGGGCTAGAGTTGTGTTGTAGGAGAGACTTGTTTTAGCCGTGAGATTTGAATGAACGAGAGGGTTGTTGGATTTCTTCCTAATCATGGGAGCAAGTCAGCATTGGCCTTCGAGGAGGTGGGGTGTTGTGAGCATAGTAGGCGACATCTAGTCAGGCTCTCGGATGGAACCATTTGTTGCACAAAGCAACGCCTTAAGAGCTTTATCATCCAGTTGTGAGACATTCCTTCTCCCATGCAACTTACGGTGCCCGCCCGTGCAATGATGATGATGGAAATGATCGTTGAGGAGTGCATTGAATGCTCGTCGTATTTATCGATAACCCCTATTTAGTGCAGTGCTTCGGAGAATCAGCATATCGTCTGTCTACGTTCAGGGCATGCAAACTGGAAGCACGCGAGCAACGATGTAGTACAGACGGGAGGCACATAAAGGCAGTGGATATTTTGTAGTCGAAAACTTTTGTGGGATTGATTTGACTGACCTTGAGGGCAGCTTCCTTTCTATGTCAACGTGAGCAAGCAGATGCGGCGATATGGGTAACGTCCAAATTGGTGGGCTGCCTAGTGGTTTTGACTAAAATGTTTGAGGTCTATTTGATTGTACAGTATGCCTCGCCGCATTGTGTAATTGGACATGCACGCAACGATTTCAAAGGCTCACGAGTAGATCGCTTTTTTGCAGGGAGAATTAGCAGTACCCTGTCCATTATCTGCATGAACAGTGACTATACACACTGCCTGCCCACCTACCGACAAGCAGTGAGAATATCTGGAGTTAGAAGTGATGGTCGTCCTTACCAAAGATGTCTATCCACTTTGTTTACCCACACTAGGACGTGGATTCGCAGCTGTGTAACTGGTTGCAAAATAACCTGCATATTAGCTGGTGAGAAAGCGCCTGTGGTTGATTCGCAATAAAAGTTGACCAACACAAAAAGCACACACACACGGCTCAGACGTGCTAACTTCGTTCATTGGCGAAATCGTCACGCCCCCAACGCGTGATACATGTTTGCGCCTAGGACACCAAAACAGTTTTATTAGATTAATTCCATGTCAATCCGTTCAAGCAGATTATCGTTTCAAAAGATTAAACAATTAGTGGAGCTTTACATAACATGAAATTCAAGGCTATGCACTGCACTATAAGGACGTTTAATCGCCGGATCTTGAAATAACGCATGAGGCGATGAGAAAGCTTATGGTACCATCAGTGAGTGTTGGAACATTGGTTGCGTTCTAAGAGACGCATTTTTGGTAAAACGGAATTCGTCATCGTTACTGCTGCGGTGACCCTACGTAATAGTGTCATGAATCAGATCTGCTGGTTGTAATGGCATATGCATGGTTAGGCTGAGAAGAATGGTGGAGAGGATCAACTTGCTAGCACGCACTATTGCCTAGACGACCAGTGGGAAGTTCGATGCATCGAATTTCTTTTACGCTCTCGTCACTAGTCCTTTGCACACAACAACGGAAGTCTGCATTTTCGCAATTCATTGAAGGAATGCTTACCATATGCTTTCGCATTCCTCCATCGATGCGACACGACGCGACGCAACGCACTATCGTTGGCCATGATTTCAGTCATGAGGCGAGAAGAGGACAGCGAAATTAGGACTTCAGAGTCTCATTCTGCCTCTCCAACAACAAGACTGACCGACTGACTGACTGACTGACTGCCTGACTGACTAACTGACTGACTGACTCACTGGTTCAACACTTGCTGTTTATTACAAACGGTATTCCGATAAATTTCGTGGACCTCATTAGGCAGAGAGGAAGCTTCTTTGGTACATAGCTCCTTCATCATCATTCCGGATGCGTCGAAGCGCTTTAAAATAAGTGGCAAGAACACGGTTAAATAAATGAAAGTCTGTGAATCGCAAATGTTTCATCTCATCGGCTGACCTAAACGCGATTCGCGATCCCCATCAACACAGCTGCGACATCTCGATTGAATAGGGGAGACGAGGTGAGACGATGCATTGTGTGAGGACAACCACCACATCGAACTCGTCACGTTTCACATCCGAGTTGCGATGTCCTCATGATTGCCTCCACTTCGACAAACATTCCGTAGTGGCTATGATACAAACAGTTAATGCACATGGTAATGTAATCTCCTCTCGCAAGACAAATTCAGACCGTATGGCTTTTAAGACTTTGTTTGAAGATCCGCTTTTACAATCGGGGAAGTTGTTGATCACCACATTCCACTTCTACGGGGACTGAATTGGGAAGAGGTGAATGTACAATTTGGTGGTACATTCAGTTGCGATGCGATGCAGCCTTTATTTGAAAATTGCCTGAGCAGCCGAGCTTACCCACCTTGGTCTTATCAATGCCAATATTCCTCCACTCGCAAATGCTATCTGACTGGCCGTTCTCAGCAACTGCACAGCTTCTCCCAACAGATTGCTGCCCCCATTTGAAATTGCACAACCTTCTCTTAAGACCGTGTTCGCCTATGGACTCCGCCTTCTCCTTCTTCTACCAGTCTTTCATTCAACCTGGATGATCAAGTGCTTAAGACGTTGCTTTGTGCAACAAATGGTTCCATCCGAGAGCCTGACTAGATGTCGCCTACTATGCTCACAACACCCCACCTCCTCGAAGGCCAATGCTGACTTGCTCCCATGATTAGGAAGAAATCCAACAACCCTCTCGTTCATTCAAATCTCACGGCTAAAACAAGTCTCTCCTACAACACAACTCTAGCCCCACTACTGCTCATTTAACCCTGCTATTCACTACCACTTCTTCATTCCTCCTAATCGAAACATGACGTCCACTTTAAGAAGGATGTCATTTTTGGCTACGCACACCCACACAAGGTTAATCAAACGGCACAGCTACCTTCTCGCCACAACTGAGGCATTGGTGGATACCTTACACAGATCGGAATCACAGTGTAACTGACCCACTCATCAACGCCACACAAAGCATTTCACAATTAATCCCAAGGGGCGATATCGTCACAAGTCTTTCCCAAAGACGAACAAAGCCATGATGGAAGAGCAGAGTGGGTATCGACGACGTGGAGTAGGCCGTGGCATTACACTCGCACCCAGGTGGTCATTTTACTAGAGGAATTGCAGAGGCGTATGCAGTCTTGAGTGCTCCCGTAAACACAGTGTCGAGTTGAGCCAACAACTAGTGCATTACAGAACAACGCGTTTAATCGTTTGCAAACACAGAATCCTTCGTTTTACATGAGGATTGGCCTAGCGCATTCGCAATGTGTTAAACGAGGAAAATGGACGTGAGGGCGACAAATGCGGTAAGCTTGCATGACACTGACGGTAGTAGAGGCGTGATTGACACAGAGGTCGCGGTGCGTGTAAATGTTAGTCGCGAGAGCAGTGGGAAGGAGAGTAATGCCAAGACTGACGCTCATACGTGTGGAGGTGTTGGGTGGCATCACAATGCATGCCTTCAATTCATTGCCCGCCAACTCAAACAAGACATCGCAGTTGGGCTGGTGAGTCATGGGCCACGGTCAGGTCAGATGCTGACTCAGACCACGATTCTCCAAACAATGGTTCAACCATTTCCGACCTCATGCCAGGGCTGTTTAGTTTAAGGCCTAAGAAGTAATCCGATTCCCTCCCATGTTGACGCTGCTAGCTCACTGCACCTGTTAGCATAATTGAGGAGCTGCAAACTGAGGCTGCTTCACTCTTGCACAATTAGGCTCTTTGATACCCGGACTGCGGTGGTGGCCGAATCCTCTCATTTCGCCAAGAAGTTGATTGCCATGATGGCCAAACCCTCTAATTGTGACAATGCAGCTTCGTGCAACGCTGTCGTCACGGTACAACCTGATTTAGTTCTTTCAACGGGGCTCATATTGCTTTCCTTATTAACCGCTACTCCAATAACGGAGGCAGAATGTCTGTCCGCGTAACGACAGGGATGAGGACATTGTCATCTAGACGTGAAACGTCCCGACATCAAAGTAATGGTTGACGTCAAAAATCCACCTCCTCACCCCGTTCTCCCCGTACACAAACTAGGTTTCGCAGCTGCACGGGTTGGTTTGCGAACGAAGTCCAACTCAGCTGACCAGATGGAGCAGTCGGATGACTCATCGCCCGGATATCTCAGGCTTCATATTACTCACGTTCATTGCACAATCGTCAGCAAGTGTTGATCGAGCAAACTCCACCCTCACCATGTCACATGAGTATGAGTCAATGAGCCAGCGTGACTGAAATGTGAGTAGTGCGGCGCCGCAGCATCTCTCTTGGTGGCAGTGCCTCATGCTACTTGAGCATGCACATGTCGCCTTTTGACCCTTCGTTTAGTTCTCTTTCCCATTTCCTGACTTCCCACAGTGTTGTTTAGTAGGAACAAGACTGCATCTCAAACATCCCAAATAAAGCGAAATGAACCAAAAGAGGGATGATTGGTGCGGAGTTGCTGGTCCCACGCCTCTAACGTGGAGGCGGTTGCATTGGTGGATGAGGAGGCCCCACGATAGCCGTGCCCAATGCCAAATGCCGATGAGGCGAAATCACCAACAGATGCGGTGATGACTGCATGAGCATTATCAGTTGACACTAAGTGCACGTCTCACGTCACCGCGAAGATGCGTATTAGGAAAAGCATTCGTGCCAAGGACATAGCATGTGAGGCTTGCAAAATTGCACAGCGCCTCAATAGTAAGCAGATCTCCGCATTCCCGAGACAGTGGCAGTCTACCGATTGAAGCCTTGGGACAGGATTAGACTAAGGTATGCATGATGAGGTGGATATGGTTGTTGGTCTGCATAGACCCAGTAAATCGTTGGCTATGAATGCGCTCACTTGGTAAGTGCATGGTGGGATTTCAACGATTCTAGTAGAATAGTAGAGATGGCCACAATTTTGTGTGTCTCATGTTTGACACGCCAAATGGCGTGACACATCACGTGTTTCATAGTACGTGGCGAATCGTCACGTTGTAAAGCCGCTCGCAGTAAAAGGGGGGAGGGGGTGGAAGGTGAGGACACCATGACTGACGGATGGATGGATGGATGGATGGATGGATGGATGGAAGGGGGGTGAGTGAGGCGTGACATGACGAGGGAACCAATGGTCACCTTTCGCATGGGTGTATAAAAGGACGCAGCATATTTGAGGAGCATCATATCGTCGCGATGCGGTTGGCCGTCGCTGTGGTAGTTGCGCTGGTCTACCTCACAGTTGGTGGTTTCGGTTACCCAAAATTACCACAATTACCGTCGTTGTATGGTGGTGGTGGTGTTGGTGGACACACCGTCCTTCTGCAGAAGGCCATGCAGGAGGCAAGGGACAGTGGCGCCGTCGGCAAGCAAGGCTGCTGCGCTGCCAACCGTGATCACTGGCGCGGATGCATGCACGGCAAATGCCATCCATCAGGGTGGAGGAGGAGTTGTGCTTCGAGTGGACTGTACAGCGATTTGAGTCCTGAATGCTTCTTCTCCAAAGAAGACATTTGTGACAGATGGCAAATGTGTTGATGGCATGTGAGAACTTGTGACGATTTCAAACAGAATGGTCGGAATTGAGGTTAAGCTTTGGCAGCTACCTCAGTCCCGTGGTGTGCTGGGCACAGCTGACAACTGGAGCGACACTGGCCATGAATTGCCTGCAAGCCCTCGTTGCGAAACAGTTACTGACGCGTCTATGAAGATGTTGATAAAGTAAACGCATGAAGCTGTTGGGTGTGATTCTGAATTTTAGTTGTTGTGGAGCAGAATCATATGTGGATCCCTGACGCTCTTCGGTGACATCTTGATTACCTTACAGCGCAAATTAGAATTCGTGATGTCGAGCTCCTTTTCTACATTAAACAGACAGAATGCGTGTGAAAACTCTGGCCTATATTGTGCCAGAATTTACAAATAATTATAATCTGCGCCTCTTTTTGCGCATTTAGCTTCTAGTGCAATAAAGAACTGCAATTTTAGCTTAATAAGGAGCCTAGATTTATTGCGCATTAAATGCCTCTTTATTTTGGCATTTGAAAGCAGCCAGCAAGGCTTAGCGCCTTATTGGAAGCTGACTAGAACAGATACAAATTCTCAGACGTGTTAACCTGGTCCTCTTCCATGATTGCAGGTTTCGCAGACCTCCCTCAATACTTGTCACACCGCGCAATTGCTGCGGTTCCCACACCTTCACAAAATCGTCGTCCTCCCATCATCGATAGTGCTAACCCTCACAAATGTTTGACTTCAGTGCAGCAAAATACTTTGCGGCTTCCGTTGAGTCGCCTGAATAGGTTGTTGTTTTAAGAAATGAACCGTGAGTGACGTGGTATGGAATATGCAGTTGGAGGTTTGCGCAGCACTCAACTGAAATCATATTTCGAAGTCCATCAAATGGTGCACGAAGTGATGAGGGAAATGAGGATTGCGATGTCATGCTGGCGTGATAACTGAGAACATGGACAGAGAATAGCTGAGTTCATTTCAATCTAGGTCACTCACTACTAGGATGCTCGAACCTCCCGAATGGGATGGTGATTTTGATCACGTAAACTGTGGCAGTAGTCTTCCACTTGCAAATGGCAATTCTACTGCGTGAGCTCAAATGGAGTTGGGTCATCAACCCATAGATGCCTTTTATAAAAGACTTTGGCTTAGTGTTCCCAATTTTGGTAAGGCTTACGCATCCACCTTTCCATTGGGTGCATTCTAACATGAGTCCATCTAAATGCATAGCCTACAACCTTTGACAACTTGTCACAAGCATCTGAAGGCCAGACGCGTGATATTGCAAAGTGGTGGACTTCTGAGCACTGGCTGGTGATGCTTCTTCCCACATAAATGTATATTACTGAGTTTCCACCAAGTCGAAATTGGCCGCGGAACGCGCTGCATATTCGCGAGCATATTTTTATCTCTTTGGATACATTTTCCGGAATGTGAGGAAGCGTAAATTGCGAGTCTATTCTGAAACGGTTCTGATCTTAAACAGACTGGGAGGGGATTATACGTTAACAGCCAATTCGCTCATTGTGATAGTGAACAGACTTAGAATCTGATGAAGGATTGAGGAAAGCAGCCGTTCACGAAGCGCATCCAGTCAGGCCTAGTGATTACCGTGCAGACATTCAACAGCAGAGAAAGTCCGTGATTAACGCGCCCACCTCTAACCCAGAAATCCCATGCAGGAATTCGCTACCCTCAAAAATCACGGAATGCGCCTACATTTGGTGTAGATTTTTGGGATATCGTGGGACATTCTCACACCAGCTCTAAAAGTAGTGTGATTTGTTTGTTCTGTTTGGTCTCTAGACCATTTGACGTGCCTGTTCAAAAAGTTGCATGGACTAAGAATGATCTCTGCCTGCGCGTCTAAGCCAGCTTACGCAATGCGATAGTCGGAGTTGTCGCATCTCACTCAATAGCAGTCACCCAGATGCTCAGCACGGAGGGACACAAGAAATACTGACTACTGAAGTCACTTAAGGGCGGTATATTTCCTACAGACTTTGGCAACAAAATCTGAGAAGTGCGTGTTTTATCAAGACGATCTTGGATTCTCTGAGTCAAGAAGACGAGTTGTGTGACGGGGTGATGGAGGATGTAAGTTGGGCGTGTTACTAATGACAAAAGGGTTATGATCCGACAAGCCATGTCAGACGTTAAGCTGTCTAGTTGCATTAAGGATCGCCTAATTTTATTTAGGTACGAACTTTCCATCTTAAGTAAAATATATTTTAATCCCTGCTTTAAGCGCTGCAGAATGCAGGGTTCCATCGCCTGGGATTAAACGAACGGTAGAGCTTGTTTCTTGTTTCCTCATCATTGCTCCCAAAGCAGCCTCTCATGAGAGTATCAATCCACACTCACTTCTCCTTAATCCGGCCTAACCTGCCCTCTAGCTAAGCACTTTAAAACAACAAAATACAATCCTGTACTTTGTTTTAATTAATATGAATATTGACAGAAGCAAATTACAGGTTTGCAGCAGAGTTACGCATTGATGACCAAGTCCAAATCCATGTTCTACACAGGATCAGTGTTGTCTCTTGCACCTGACGGGCACTGCTGTTTCAATGCAACTCCTGGTATTTAGTGAACCTGCACCAATTGTCT
>JADWOT020000668.1:0-19223 GCA_036345935.2 Taenia hydatigena
CCATTTGCCCAACTGAATTAGGAGGGAGGGAGTTGTGAAACCTACCTCGCATCCCCATAAGGGGCTCCACTGACGGCCAGGTAGTTCAGGCACCTACTTAACTTCACCGTGCCTTACATACAGCTCAAGTACTGTGCAAATTTAAATGCATTCTCAATGGCATGGCAGGAATTATTTACGTCGATAATAAATACAGAAAACGCAGCAGTCTTCAGTAGGTCTGCATCTAAGATTGCGTTTACAGTTGCACAGCATAAGATCTGTCATTGAAGTGCAGATAATTGAAGCATGTAAAGGTGAAATGTGGCAGAGCTATTTATGCTCTGCCATGCCAGATAGCCATTCGAACCTCTTTTAGCGAAGTGAGAGGCGATTTCCAACTCACTCTCCGTGGATTACATTGCGACGAGCGGAGCTGTGAGGTGCAAATCTACTGATAACAATTCCAATGGCTAAATGTTGAGAGTCACAGGCAAACACTAACGCTGGTCACATTTGGCTGAGTGGAACATGGACTTGTGTCCTCACCTAAACATGGACTCGCACACTAGTGCTTTCCTCCTCTGCGTACTTGCAATCTAGTTCCGTCAATGTTTGCGATCACGGTAGCTGCGTTAACCACAATAATTTGGTACGTTGACGGTAATGGTAGTGGGTTCGACCCGTCCCCTCATAACGATGGAGCTGTTGAGGGCAACAGACGTAGCACTTTGTCCTGTTACCAATTTAGTCGATGTCTTTACAGAAGAAACACTCTCTTGGCACCAGTGGAAGTAAATGTAGAATATAACTTACCAACTTAATCTCGTATAAGTCCTGCTCACGTAGTTTTATTTCTCTCGTTAGGAACGTAATAGCTTGTGTGGAGCTGCCTAAGCTTCTAACTCATAAGAAGAGCTAATCTGATAGCCTCTACACAGGGAGTTACGCGATAGTAGAATGGCACAATACCGCTTCCCTCGGACTCAAGAGAAGGAGAACAAATGGGCAATGGCATGGAGGGGAGATGGGCAAAACTGATGCGTGATCAATTAAGCCGTTTCTTAGAAGATCCCTTTATGGTAGCAGTGGTAGCAACCTCTCCAAGTCTATAAAGGAGTTTTTTTAGAATATTTTACGTGACTGGGTAAAAATAACTAAAAATTGGCATTTTCGTCATGGCAATTAATTTGTGATTTGCCTTATAAGTTTGGGTGACATTCGAGTAAAATGAAAGTAAGATTCTCGTTTAGTGGAATTACTGCTTGATCGTTGATCGACCTTGGGTACCCAAAAGGGTGAGCAGCGTATCATTACTTTGCATTTCCTGCTCTCCGTATACGAGAGGGCACGCAATCCATGGGATGGTATATGCGTTACCGACGCCATAAAGGGTTAGCAACATGGTAAAATCGGACATTCATCAGCGCAGTTGGTCACTGTGGTGTAAGCTATGGAAATAAACAGGAAGTAGAAATTAATTTGGATTAAAAGGTCCCCCGTAGAATAGTACAGTTTCAACTGTCGATGACTGACTAAGATCCGGTTGAACGCCTTTCATTGGTGAAGAGCTCGTTGCACTTGTGCACATTGTTTGTGCACATGGTTGGAAGAGGAGGATGTATATCGATTTGGCGTCCAGTGTGGGGCCCTTTTCATTATTCTATATTTGTAGGTGCAAAGGCATGATGTGCTGGTGCGAATCTGTACTAATGATTTGATGCCTCATGGTCAGACATCCATTCCCACAAATGGGATGTCTCGGTGTGCCACAACTCCACATCACTACATTTGGTTCCCCTCACCTTTCGCACATGAACGAAGGCATGCGTGCACATATGGATGGTTTCGATGCATATTTTTAGTCACCCATCAGTAGAGAGGAAAACGCGTATTCAAGCAATGGCTTGTACGGGAACTACAGCTGTCGATAGAACGTGCATATATAAAACAAGTCAGAATCAAACGCGAGACAGTATTTGATAGTCCGTGGGAGAACAAATTGTTGCTGTGGGTAAGAATCACGCGACGAATTCTGCTTGCTTCACGTGATTTCCCGCACTTAGTAGACTTTGGGTGATGGAAGATAAGGCATCGGAGAATGGCATTTGGCACAAGTGTATGTTGAGACATTCCCAAGATATGAGGTGCCGAAGCAATGTTTGCGAGAATCGTTGAGTTGACAGAATCCATCGTCATCCGGGTATGCTGGTGGTTGAGGTGAGGCGATTGCGTGGCCTTCGCACAAAACGACTTGAATGAATCCATCATGTTAACGCCATTGTGCGGTCAATCCAATTCCTCCTCCTCCTTCCCTTCTTCCCCCTTCTGAGTTCGCAGTATTTAAACTTCGTCACCTCTGTTGCATATTAGTCTACACTATCACCTTTCCAGCATGGTGGGTTTCAGTAGTCTTTATTTGCATTTTAGAAGGAGGATTGGCAAGAAATACATTTCATTTGCACTTTTCTGCAACTTCTTAAAGCGACTGGGCGTTTTGTGGTTGGAAGTGGACGAGAGTACCTAAGCCTACGAAGAGCTTATTAGGTAGGTGAGGTGATGTTGAGTGTCGGCAAATGATTTGCGATTAACGCCTGTGTCTTTGGTGATAGGCAGTTTTTGAATGATAAGACTGCAGCAATGAGAATGCTTACAAAGGCTGTAGTTTGGCGATTATGGTATGGGCACCTTTTATGCTTAATTAGGAGAGCCTGGATCCAAGTGCTCTCCTGAAGTTTAAGCTCTAAGGCTTTTCGCACTTTGTAAAGCGGATGGAGAATGCACGACCAGATTAGTCGGTAGTTCCAATAATGGAAGTGAAGTAGCTATTGGGGGATTCTTTAACTGGGATAAGTCCTGTAGAACTCGAGGCCTTGCAGCTTCAGTTTCCACCCCATTGTTATTTCCTACCCACTAAGTGTTGCTCCTCTGGAAGTCACTCGGTCTGTGAGGAATGATCTAATTTGTCCCTATCTCAGGCCCGGTGGATGTGCTTGATTGACTTTTTCAGCGTGTATTGTGCAGAGAGCGTTTGGTGTTGCATTACTCCCGAATTATACCAACTAGCAAGGAGACCCGATTATTCAGTGCCTTAAAGGATTCGATGCTCTCCTCAAAGTGAATAACCAGATGCTTAGTAAGCTGCCTAAAACATGTTAGGCTTGGAGGCTTTTATATCACACCTTCAATGGGCAACTTAACGAAGGTGGTACCAGGGAATTGTGCAACGTTGAGAGAAGTAACTGCTGCACCTACTCATAGGTCGGAGTCGTCTAAGTAGAATATGTGCCTTCGAAATGGAAAAATGCTTCCATTAAGTGGAATGGAATGCCTTATTGCACTATGCAGGAGTGATATTGCAACAGTTCGCTAAGTCATTAATATTTGCAAGAAATGCGGAACTCTTCACTAGGTCTGCAACTGGGATTGCGTTTGAAGTTGCGCAGTGTAAGATCTGCTTATAAAGTGCGATTAAGTGAAGCATGTGAATATGAAATGTACAAGATCTATTTGTAGTCTTTTCTACCCAATCGCTGTTTGAGTCCTATGCAGAGAAACAAGAGGAATTTCTAATTCCTTCTCTCTGGATTGGATAGCGATGAGCGGATTTGAGAAATGCAAATCTAATTACAACTGTACAGAACAAACTGCCTTTCCCTACTCACAGCATTCAGTCAGGCATAGTTGCCGTGAACACTTGTCTCAAATGATGTATTGGCGAGAAAATAAGAAAAAATGTGTCTTGCAAAATTATGTCACGGAGGTATTTTCGGTACTTGCATTGAGATGCCAAGCAAACGACCACGCAAATGGAATGCTGGCAGTAGAGGGTCAAACTGCCCACCCATCTCTATGCAGGTGTGCATTTGAGTGGAATCAATCAAATAGCTAGGCGTTACAAATTATTGACAAATTCTCGTGCTAACACATTACAGAAATGCCGTTGATTCTTGCACAACTTCAGCTTAGTTTGAACCTGCATTCCAAATCATTGTTGTGCTTTAGGCCATTTCCATGTCAAGCATGAATGTCATAAGGATGTTGCATAAAATGCTTAATGCATGCGGCGGTGGAGAGTAGCTGCCACACCACAAAGTCTAAAAGGCGACGGATGGGGTTCGTAATGACTACAAAATGGTAATGCAGTCTACCTTTCTTCTGCCCATTTCCTACATTCAAATCTTTTTTTTTGGAAAAGTGGTGTGATCGTGACAATAGTTTGCCAAAATGAGCTGGGCGAGGTCCAACCATTAGTATTCAATGACTTCTTATAGCTGAGGGATAACTGTCATTTGGATATAATGCAAAGCACAAGCTAAAAAAAACCCGGACAAAGAATCGGCCAAGAAAGTGGACATCAAAGAAGCAAGTCGCATCATATATGAGTAATTTTGTCACAAGTTTGGCACAATCTGTTTTTTCGTGACACCACACTCCACCATGGCGCCAAAAGGCATGAGGAGGTGCGACACAACGTAACGATATGCTATTAACTAACTGACCACAACTATTACAGCACATCTTTTAACACAGCTAACTTGTCATTCATATCCTCAGTTTTTCTTCTACTTTCACTTCTTAGGAAGACTGACTTTTTAGAAAGTCATTAAGGAAGGGTAAAGGTGATTTTTTCGGAAGTGGTGGAGTCTGGAAGAACACGGTTTATCATGGATAATTGAGCCGGCTCTTATCATTGACTTGGCGTCAGCGCAACTACCGTCACGATCACTATCGTTCTCCTCACTATCAATGCCGATGATACGGCTATTGCCGACATATCACTAGGTGAGGACGCCAAAGCGTCGATAGAAGAGTCGAACAGCACGACGGCTTGGTGGTGTCAGCGTCGCGTCCACAGAGGGAGATTGAAGGTTCGGCGACCAATAAGGAGGACAGCAGGAATCCTAGCCAAAATGTATCAGAGCATTCGGAAGCAGCACATTTGCACAGAAACAAAACAAACTTCATACTTTTGTGGTTATCTCCCCATCATCCGAATTTCGCATTTTTTAAATTGGTTATTTTCTAATTAAATTGAAAACAGTTCTCTCGAGTTCGATTCCAATTAGCGTGCAGTGCACTACTTTGCCTTGATTGTTTCACCTTCACAAGAACCAATTTGATGGCAACCTATCCTGTGGTTCTGGTCTCATCTGTTTCCGTCTACCAATTACAGCAGTGCACCTTTATTGGTATTCGTCAACAGACTGGCAGTTCAGTTGGAATATCCTCCCTTCAATCACAAAAGTATTCGATTCGTTTGCTCTGCATGCACTCCGTGCTTTTCAACATATCACTAGAAATTTTGCATAGAACATGAATGGTCTCTGTCTGCACGACGACGCAGGTTCATGGCGACGTGTCCTCCCACTTTACCTTACGATGGTGGTTCCAATAGAGAAGGAGGTAAAAAGAAGGTGCGACTTGATGCAATCTAGAAGAGCCTCATTACTCTAAGAAGAGAAGTGAAGTAAACGCAAGTGTAAGATGATGCCTCTGACGATGGTTTTGTTGGATATTTTCGTGGTATGTTGTCTTGCCGTAAACAACCATCTCATAAAAGAGAGTTATCGCTTGTTTGATAACATAAAATTTGTAACAAAGCCCATGCAAAAGTGGAACAAACATAGCAAATTATGAATGAGTGACAGGAGCAGGGCTATTGAACGATGCGGTATTCAAGTCATGCGCTGGTAACCATCGATGGGGAGAAATAAATGCTCCAAACAATGTTTATTACTATCAAGTCTATCTTCTTCTTAGCATCCCTCCATTAGCCGCCTCAAACAGATGTATTACCGATAAGCTTTGAGCATCAGAGATCTTGATGAATGATTGTGCGTGCCCGTACCTTACAGATGTTGTTGACACATTGATTCATAACGATTTTGCCATGTGACTGCAAAAGATAGCACAATATATTTCAGCGAGATTGGAAGAAGAGATTCTGAAAGTGACATCTTGCACTACGAATGCTACGTTTTGCAGATGGATCCAGAACTTCGGTTCAGGCATCAATTACTGCGCTTCCAAGACGTTATCAGGCCGCCTCAAATATTAGTCGTAGTCCTCCTGCCATGGAGTTGGGATGATGAAGCAGATGATATTCACCCCTTTGCATAGCTTGTTGCGAGTTCCAACAACATCGAGGGTTGTCCACCTGCAACAACTCCGGTGGAATGGCGAATGTATTGTGTCAAGCAATGTGAAGTCGGACACGTCAACTTGGTGACTTGCTGCATTTCACTCATTACGACTGACTTCCAGTTGAAGACTGTTGGTGGTAGATGCAAGGACAAATGCAATTTATCAAAGCATCACACATTTGCCATGCGCCTTATCTTGCAACTGCGTACTCAAATGCACTACTTTTCTTTAACTTACCGATTTCCTTCCTCTATAGCAATTGCAGTAACATAAACAGCAGCTTTATTTACCGCATGGATACGCCGCGGTTCTCGTATCAAATCACCTAGCTCGACAGATTGTGTGTTATGTTTATCTAGAAGAGGACTCAAAAGACATGCACATTATGCTTGACACAGTCAAAGGCAGAACTTTGGAGACACTGCACTGGGAGTGTCACCTTACCTTGTAAAAGACGCCACAGCTATACGCACGGCGATTTGACAATTTCAACATTAACTGAAACCGAAGCAGAGGATACATTTCAAAGGCAAAGACAAAATGACGAGTTTCTAATCATCCCTACCTCAAACCTACATTGAAAGCGAAAAGGGTAGAACAAATATGCGTCTCCAATTTGCCTTTCACTTCTGCTTTTTACTTGCACTAATATGTTAATCTGAATCGCCTAAGCACAGACTTTTCAGTTGGGCAAATGTGTCTTAGATGAGCGGCTTTAAGTTATCTGGCATTTGTGGACACCTTTATGTCAACAATAGACAAGCAATAGGAACGGGATGCATGGGATCATACATAAAGTGAAGCTTGTTTCTTGCCACCTCATCATTGCTTTCAATGTAGCCCCCTAATGTAGGATATTGTCACTCATCCATTCTCACTCTCAATCTCCCCACAAACCATCAAATCGTCAGCTTGAACGTAGTTATTATTGCTACAAGACATTGACGAGGATGGATTACAAGCATGCAGAACAGGGAAGTACTGATGGTTGAGCCCAGGTTCATGTTTGAGCACCGTAACTCTCGACCTTCATACTCCTCGATCGTTATCAGTAGATCTGCGGTTTCCATTTGTGTTCGGTGTCATCCAATCAGGTGATGAAGAGTTAGAGTTGGACACAAGTGCGTCGATACATCAGCAAATGGCTGTGGCCCGATAAGCACTCATTTTGCGTGGTACTTGTTCGAACCATGCCAACGGCCTGCAGAGAATCGACTCATGAAATTGAATACCGTAGAATGGAATTCTACCAGTAATATTTACCTCCGTTTGCTAAGCCTTTCTTAAACCAGCTCATTAATTGCCCTTTCACGATTCGCCCTCTATCAGAGGTGCATTGTAATGAATTCTCCAACCTCCTTTAGTGGCAGAAATAAGGTTGAAACGATGCTCCACATTGATAGCGCTTTTGTAAATCTGTAATGCAGCGGATTAAAGTGGGTGAGGATTAAACATGAAGTAGCAATTGATGACCTGCCGAAGAGGGGACCACGCAGACTAAGGTAGATATCGCTGAATGAACTCTATTTTCTCTGACTATTTTCAGCAACAGCAAGTGAGTTTCAGTAAACAGTTGGTGCCAACTGATACACTTCTCTTTGCTGATGTGTCAAAACTTTGCTTGTTGGGATCTCGGATTCGGAAGTATTTATCACCTGCATGAAATGATGTTGCAGGCATCTACTAAATCCTTCACATCTGAAAATCCATTAGCTTGCAGTGCCAATGCAGCTGGAAGCTCCGTAATTATGTGTTGTTTCCAAAGTGATTTAGAAGCAAGGCATCTTTGGTGACACGAAATCGAATAAGGGAATCGCGATAGTGGAAAAGACAGCAAAAGCAATGAACGAAGGGTGGCATAGGTTAAGGAGAAAGGCAATGTAAATAGGAACCGCTAAAAAAATACCATTTTAAAGGCGCCATCGTAGACTGACTGCTTGGCCTGGGTGCTGGGGTTTAAACACTGATTAATTGTCGATGAGTGCACGTCGAGGGTCACGTGTAAACGTTAATGCTTATCAGTCGCAACTGAAATCACCGAGTCGGAGTAGAACACGGGCTTGTGCTCACACTCGGCCTTATAATCGTGCTTCAATGCTTCCCATGCTGTGTGCTTGCCATTTTAGTCCTACCAGTGTTTGTGCGCATGATAACCGCATTCACTATAACAATTTGGGATTTTAAACAACTGCACCAAAAGATGGGAATTTGCGACTGTCAGCGCTTCCACTCAAAATGACCATGTTTAATATAAACACTTCGTGTTTTAAAATATCCAGATTAAAGAAAAAGGTGGCTTATTAGTAGATGATAATAAAGAAGTAAAGAACAAGACTTGTCTTCCGTCTGTTCGTTATGGGATGGTGACAATGCTTCTGTTGCTCTTATGGGACAAGGGCCGAAATTTCGCCTCACTGGAGACGATAGTGCCCATAGGAAATAGGAGAGCTCAAGTCTACTCCACTTTATTGTCTAGGGAGAGTTGCAGTCATCCTGTCAGCAGCTTATTTGCCTTCGAAATTTGGAGTCCATAAACGGATGGGGATTCGAGGAGGGAGCCAAATTTACACTACTTACATCCACGCACACCTTCGCCTCTTCTTCTTCCTTTGGTTCTCCCTTCTCCTCCTTCATTTATGTTCTCACCCAAATTCCTTTCTTCCTCCCAACGGTTGGTTACGTGACGGACAAAAGTGGGTACACTTGAACACCACCCAACTGGTACTGCTTCCTCGTCTAGAATCCTTTCTCTGCTCCGCTATTACACTGTGGGGCCGTTTGAGGTGACTAATTTTGGTTAACCTTGCCGTCGCTTGGACAGTGGTCCGTGCTTGACATGTCACAATGAGCAGATGGTGAACTTGTTGATCCACGAACCACGGCTTCACCTGTCTCCTCTTTGCCAACTCAGTCCTATCACGGCCAGACGCAATTTCATCACTCCCTCCCGATTCATGCTAAAGCAGTACAAATGTAGATTAGGAAATCGAGGTACGTTAACCCTTCTCATCCTCCTTTGCCTTCTTTCTAATCCCTTCTTGCTTTTATTACCCATACTCATGCTCGTAATGATAATAATAAACATCATCACAAAACTTTCCCTCTTTTCGGCACTTTGATGCGCCTGCAGCCTTGAGGTAGAGGAAGTTAGATGATTAGCAAGCAGCGTCCATCTTAACTCCAGATCAAGAAGACTGCCGTTTACGGTGGCCCTCAACTGGTGGTACTGCTCCCACATTAATCATCGCTAGCAGGTGTGTTGTGGGTGCAATGTTGCGTAGCATTTAGTGACATTCACTTTCAGGATGTGGCTTATTCAACACTCAATTCGTGCAATCATCACCATGGTTCAAACTTGATCTCGCTGTCTGCTTCAACAAAATAAATGCTGCCCTTCTTTGTCGTTTGTAGATCGCCTTTACCAAAGGGCGAGTTTCGTTGCGGACCGAAATGAGGTGCAGCAGATCTGCTGATAAACGGGCGATGCTTGGCAAAGGGAGTGTGAGTAGCTAATGATTGCGCAAATTGAGAGATAGCGAGGTGGGTGAATCAATGGTTGGACTGTGAGAAGCACCCTTTCGTAGGGCGATCACAATGAACTCTCGGTGCCACAAATGAGCCCAACATGTGCCACTTTAGCGACGGATCTGAGGAAGACGATCCGTTAATCCATCACTGTTTAGAACACAGACAGTCTGTTTGGTGTTTTTCGTTCACAAATTCTTGTCCAATTTTTCCCTGGATGAATTTGACCTGTCTAAAGATGCCTCCGATTCTAACAAAGTAGGAGTGAACGTTATAGGCGAAACTGGTAGAATTCTCTCATGGCTCTGGTGTGAAAATAGCTAATTCTGTTCATTTGGAGAATTTCCTGTCCTAGTTGTCGTCCTTGTCGCCTTGTGGGCCTGATTTTGTGTCACAGTCAGGACGCTCTTAAAACAGCATTCCCAGTTATCGAGATACATTAAAGCAGATGTAACCGAAAAAGGCAACATTGTAGCAAGAAGTTGTAGGGGTTGGTTGATCTGATTGCTTTCGGAGGCAGTCTCACTTACGTCCATCCCGCCTTATTCACCAAACAACTTAAAAGCCATCCACCAGTCTGTGTCGGATTGTCCGGCATTGCTAAAGTTGATCCTACGACTTGCCGTTGTGCCACATTGGTCCGCATTGTCTACCACCGCATTCGCTGGAGTTCGGTTCGCAATCCCCAAGCATTAGGATGGAATCGACCGTTGGAAGGGAACCTGTCGTTTAAACACCAGAGAACACGTGTTGTTCCAAATGCAAAATGTCACTGATTTGCAAATTTTGGTGCTGCCTGAGGAAGATGGTGAGTAGATGCTAAAATGACTTCTGCATGTCATTTCTTTATTTGACCTTTAGAAGGGAAGAGAAAATCACAAAAAAGGTCTCACATTTAGTGATAAAACAATTCAAAAATAGCACCATCGTTTGCTTGAACAAAGTCACCAACATGTTTGTAAGCAGATGCATCGACGGCAATTAGGCTGATTTTATCAGAAGAGCTCTTTGAATTCAAAGCCTCCAAGTAAACTTTCCACCAGGCCCAATAGTATCAGAAATAAGGTGTCTCCCGCATTTGCATGGGATGCTCCCTGTCCTTGTGGTTTGATCAAAAAATTCAACCGGAGAACGAAGTCAAAGCGATCGTTTGAACTGACTAACACAAGTCACTGATTCATAATACGTGATTATGAATTTCCACGTGTGCATTTGACGAGCCCTCACAAAATACGTCGTGCTATCGCAGCAAAGTGCAATGGAAAATGAAATAAATATTTTAGAACCCTGATGCTAATTGATTAGAAGGGTGGCTAAACAAATTAACTACACAGTTCTCTACCCCTCCTCGGTCGTCAACAATCTCAACAAGCGGTGGATGAGGGCAACGTATTTGTCTGGACTCTAGTCCGCCGATCACGCCTAACACATTGTAACTTCACGACTCCAGGTTGACGGCCAAGAACTGTCTAGATTGAAGAGTTTACTTGTGTGAACACATAATTTAGATAACTGGCATTTCATCACACTTAAATCTAACCGAGCATAACTTGTCAATGCCTGACGCGAAGTGAAGATGACTCCGGTTAACGCATCATTGTCATCAAGCAAGCCGCAGATTTATGCGCACAGGTTCACCGTCTTCTGCAGTCTCCTTCGGTTCTCTTGGCAGCAAAGCAACCATTTCCGAGAGTGTCTTGTAGCGTTGCCTTGGGGCAGCCCACACTGCACTAGTCCCCATTGCAATGAGCACCTGCCGTGGATTCCCGATTAGATGGCGAATCATATTTGGTGGTTTGTGAAGACCGATTCAGCAGCCTATGCACGAAATTGACTGTAACTGATAAGAATATTTCCTCTCTTTGCTGTTCACCTTATCCACCAGCGAATATTCGAGTCCTGAGTTGAGGCGGCTGGGATAAAGGCATCTTTAGGATCGAAAGCTACAGGTATTTTCCGTCCACTGCTTTTAATACCATGTCACGAGCTACAAATAACTGCACCAACTTTCTTTTCCACTCATTTTCTGGTGACTATGTACACTGACCCAAGGATTTCGTGATTTCCATCAGTGGAAGATAAGAACATGCGTCGGAACTTTTCTGGCCAGTGGGGACATGACTTGACCACGCTGTCCATGAAGAAACTGGATGCTGACGGGAGTGTGAAGAAGCAGAGGAGCCTCTAGTTTCGTGTTTTCGAAAACAAGTATAAAACACCCTGCTATATGTTCACCACTTACTCCTCGGAAAACAGTCATCCAGGTGGTGTGGCACCTCCAAGGAGCAACAACGCTATTTTAATCAAATTGCCCTTCGATTCACCAGTAAAATGACTTTATTAATAATGACTGCCAAGATTAGTAGGAAGCCGTGTTAGACGTTACAGATAAAAGCGATACGCTTGGCCACCACTCAGAGTCCCAGCAGCCACAATCCTAGAGAGCCACATTTTCGGATTTACTTAGTCCGCGTCTGGACTACCAAGCAAGTGTAAATGCGTAGGGTTTGTGGCGGATTCTTTATCGCCGTACCGTGTCACCGACTACAGACAACTCAGCGCATGTCAGGAGCCGATAATTGCCTCTCACCCACTGGAAGTGAAACAAATTGCACAAATGGGAGCCCATTAACAGAAAGAACCCTTAGCATTGCCAATGAATTACGCACTCAATCATTTGTACCGCGATGTTCTGTGAGTGCAGCTTTTATGGAGGCTTTTCATTGATCACCGCATTTCTGAAACCATCGAGCATGGTGGGAGAGGTTACCTGGAGACTTGGAAGGCTTTGTTTAAGCAAACAATGACGCTGTCCTTACTTGCTTTATTAATCACTACCCAATTATTTAAAAACTGCATATTTGTGGGACTTCGTTTGTGATTCTCTCCCACCTCCTAGAAGTCAAATGGAAAAATGACATGTAGAAGTCATCATGACATTTACTCACCATTTTCATCAAACATCACCCAAGCCCTGCAAGTCATTCACACTTTGCAATTTATTATAGAGGTCTCTTTATTAGTAACACTTGCATCAAGATTGGCTGGAACCAGAGAGCATGAACTGATGGTGATCTGATGTCGCTCAAGTGTTTGAAAATCAATTGTTCTACTGATATGATTCTAGTAACATAACTTTAAAAATATAGGAATTGTGTTCAAATTAAGTGTGAAATCAGGCGCTATCGAAAATCTGACGGTTGTGTTACACCTATGGATCAACAAAGTAAAAATAGCAAAAATGTCTAATAATCGAGCAGTCATGACTTCTCCTGCTCAGAATTTGACAGATCTACATGACAAGAAATGGCAAGACATGCTCAAATCGGGCAAAAGCGTGGGAGGCATACGCATGCGTAGTTAACGCGCCCACTCCACATTGACACATTAACTATTGGTGTTACATGTATGTGGCGCCCAATCCTTTATCCTGTGTGTGATTGGTATCAGATAACGGGAGCCCATTGCATTTATCAATCTTTCAGCACAAGATTGGAAGATTTGGGCTGTATTTGACATAAAATCAAACGCGTGACGAAGTGTAGGGATTCTTGTTAGAAACCTGATTGCGCAGACGTCAGCATAGCCCGAAATCGCTAAGGCATAATTTTACACGGCAATGATGGCATTGGATTGCACGCGGGGAAAAGGGCGTTAAACCTAAGTTTTATGCAGATCTTAAACTCGTCATGGGAGAGATAACAACACCCGCCTGCTAAAGGGAACCCGAGCAAAGATGCAAGCTCCAGGGCAAACCAGCAAAGGAGAGCAAGGCAGCACGACATAAAGCTCCGGCGAGGCGGATTTGAACCACCGACCTATGGATCGCTGCTGACACCTACAGTCCACCGCTCTACCAACTGAGCTATCGCCGGACGTCGCTCGCGCCATTTTGTTTATAATAACAAAGCATTAATTACACTTTGCTAACCTGTACCTGCTATTCTTGATTTCGTGATTTCTCTACTTCGCTCTGCTGGTTGCGGCGAATTGTGTCTTAAACGAAGTCATTAATTCACCTATGCGAAGAGTCTGCTTCGGGCGCTCTTAGCAATAACAACATTTACATTTCTAGATGCAAACAACACAACTGTCCTTGCTACTCAACTTATATGGACTTGTGGGGTGGATGGTCTCGGCAAACCCCATTCAAAGCGCATTTTAAAGCAGGTGTCGATTGACAAATTGACTGACTTTGCTCTGATTTAATAAAATTGCCTTTGAGGGAAGTCCGTGAATGATTGTACACGACATGGGTGGGTGCTGCATGCACTTCATGATCGCATTGCCAGGTTGAGTTAAAGCACATTACGCGTATAACGGTTAATTTCCCTGTAGTCGTGGTATGCATATCAAACTAACCAGCTAAGCGTCTTATGCGGTTGCCATTCTGTTAAACAAAAGTTGGCAGAAGAACTAGCGCACACCAGTATTAAATGATTAAAGGAGGGAATTAATTATTTGAATGCTTCCTTCCCGGCTTAGTCTAGGCATGAATGCTCACCACCACGAATGATGCGCTGTGGTACTTCTACGTCCTTATGGGCAGTCGAAGTGCTTTGTAATCGTCCAAGCTCCGAAACGCATGGCTGAAGAACAGTCTCAGCTACTTTTACAAAAGAAATTCTCAATGCCATTGCATGAGGTGGACATCTGTAAGGTGGATTAGTTGTCAGTCATTGATGCCCAGCATGCGTCGCATGAGTCCTCCTTAGAAATGATGCACTGCTCAAATTCATGGCTGAATTCATTAAATGATGGCTGCTGTTCGGGTTTCGTCCCGACAGGGGCTCATAATACTGTAGACTGTAACAGCACACTCAAAACCCTCATTAAGTAGGGAAGGAAGATAACAGCTTTTAGAAAGAAAGTCCTGCGAATGGTCAAGTTTGCAATCTAAAATGAATTAGGATGGAAAAACCATCCCAAGTAGGCAAGCTGTGCAGACGTCACTTGCTTAGTGATGAGGCCACTATTTGGTGCTAAAAAGGAAAGAGGCACACCATGATTGCAGACGTCACTTGTAAACGATTTCGATCCGCTTTGGCTGAGAGGTGGCTTTTATGAGGATTGAAGCTGCTGCAATGTCAACAGTGGCATGTCGACATATTCGCAAATGTGCCTAATAGGCTGAGCGTTCACCTTTCCTCGTTTGGCCTCTTTTCGTCCGAATGAGTAAGGTGAATGCAGGTGGGTGTCATTCCTCATCACTAGGGCTGTAGGTAATGAGGTGGGGTGGTGAGGATTATGCACGCTGGGTGAAGAACTGGTCCTGTTGCGAGTAGGCAGGGGCAGGCACACGCGTATCTGAGCTTATTTAGGCTACCAGATTGACCACTGCATCATTTTGCCGCGTTGGCACGCCTGTTATGTGTACGCTTGACTGAGTTTCTTTCTCAATATTCAAAAGGAAGCATTCGACGAACACGCTTCTTGCCACGGAATCGTCGCCTTCTGCCTTCGAAGGGGAAGGGTACCCTCTAGACCAGCACAGCCTTCATCAATCTTCCTCGTTAATCCAATCACCAACAAAATTTTTCGCTGCCTGCTTTCACTCTGCTTGTTTTGAGGGAATGCAAGGCAAGACTGCCTGCATGTTAACAGATTGTGTGGAGAAAGTGATGTAACGAAGGGCCAAAACCTGAAGTCCCTAGTTTATATAAGTCAGTTTTATGCAAGTGGGAGCCAGTGCTTTCCTTTGCCCGTTCTTCACAGTTCCTTTTCTCCTTACCCTATAGTATGATCGCATGATTTAAAAACAGTTTTGTTGCATCGTGCGCTTTTTTCCACTTCTTCTGAAATTGAGAGATGATGAATAAGCGAAGAGCCTATAATCGCTGAGGTCTTGAAGGACAGTCAGGGGATGAATAAGGCTTCCTGGCCTCACTCTTCCCATTACATGCAAATGAAGGCTAGGGAGGAAGGGACACGCACTAAACCTATTGTACATCCTCGTGAATGCGTTGACACGCTATTGCCATTACATACAGTGATTGCACAAAAAGGAGCAGTCCTTACACCACAGTCGGTCGTGACCGTCCAAAAGTGGCTTTATCAGGGTATGTCATCATGCCGCACGGCTTCCATTGCACTGGGAGATGCTAGAACAATAGCAATGTTTTGGGTTGGATCAAACTCGTAGTCCCTCTCTGCTATATAATGTTCATCAAGTTGCTGGCAGTGGAAGGTAAGCAAAACTGTTCGAATATATTAGTCTGATGGATAACTAAAAGCAATGCGCACTGACGATGACCAATGATAGTAGATGGTGGGAAAAGTAACCAGGTAACGAAGTAACAGGACTGTTGCAAAAAGGTATCACTTTCTCACACTTGGAGGTTTAAAACCAATAAAGGAGGTCAACTTATATCCTTAGAGCTGCTCGTAAAACAGTCAGTACTGATAGGAAATTGCCTGTGTTTGATGGATAAGAGGGAAAGCATGAATAAATAGCTGAAGTAACACCCCCAATAACTTATCAACAGATGGTCCAAATCGACTCCAAACACCTTTAAAAGGCTGTGCTGTGCATAGGTAAGCACTTGTCAGTGTGCGCTAATGCTGAAGATGGAGTTGAACCCGCCAAGCCCAAGTTGACTGCATTACAGCCATCCAGCCCACGTAAGTAATAACATGGTGCGCAAGGCAATTCTCTGCCTAGCAATGGCACTCTCACTGAATTGTAAGAATTGCAATGTGGCTGGCTCAACGCTCTGGAAAGCTGGAGCTGGAGAATCGAGTCGGTGTTTAGGCGCACGAAACGTTCGGCGAAACACGTTTTGGATCATGGAATTGTCGTCATCTGCCTTCGAGGGAAATGCGTACTCTATTCCAACACAACTCTCATCACTCGGCTATGCCATCGAGTTTACGTTCCGTGGGATGATAAGACGGACCAGCAGTCCGATTGGTTGGCTCTGCCCACAACGAGGTGACTGTGGCTCTGGGTTATTCAGCCACCCAGCACACCCGCTATTTAGAGCTTACCACCTGCTAAATTCAACTTCCCGATGGGTTCATTGAGCCATCACCAACCTACCAGTAAAATGTGAAAACGAAAGCGCCTTATGCTTTTATAAATGCGCCCTTGAGTTAACACTACTGTTCCGGCCCACTTGGAGGTAAAGATAGGGCGCTTTTAAATGCATCACTTCAAGTCGTGAGAGAAATTCCATCTCACAATCGAGATGTTGCAGTAGCACTTTACGCCTGTCTTATTTCAAGGTTTGATGACACCCTGCAACAAGTGTTGGCATCGTCGACTGCTGTCAATTGTTCAGCTCATACAGCTACTAGTCGTGTTTATAATGCATGAACATGAGCGAAATTGTAGCTGCAAGTGAAGAAACGAATTGAGGCACGTTGTTACAGGCCATACAGTGTCGCGTTCATGACTAGTTAGAGGCAAGACGCAGTGTTGACTGTGCGCGGCTTCAATGTCTGATGTGACGGTGGACGAGTTGTCAGAATCCCAAAAGTAAAAGTTTGAAGTCCAGTCAATAAAGTTCTATTGTAAATGCAGCCCAGATCTGTAACGTTTAAAGCATTTTAATACCAAATATTTGCGTTAATTGCAAAGTGTATTTCTGTTATTACTATAAATTGTTTAAGGCTTGATACCCTTATTCATAAGCGCAGGTAACAAATTACAACAGCACGGGAGAAGTCGAACCACTTAGCTTTCCGAGGTGGGGTAGTGTGTGTCAAACGCAAGATCTTGAACTAGAACAGAACAGCATTCAGAACTATGCTAAATATAAAAAGGTTCTCATTTGCAATAATTAGAATTTTTTGAAATTCTGCTAGAGGCAGTCCCAGCCTCCACAGGGCTTGAGATACATCGCCAAATGAAGTATTTGTCATACATGAGCGCGTGGGAAGTATTCCCACAGCAAGGACTGTTTATTAGTATTAGTATTCGTCGCACTTCTTATCCACGTCATCGATGGCGAAATAAAATGATTTGAAGGCCATGGTTTATTGCATAAATACATTTTCATGGTTAGAGTCTAGCTGGGAAGAACAAACTTCGTTAATAATGCAACAGACATCATCCGAGGCGAACATATTTGACAGCCGCACAGACCCGCTAAATTAACAAAACAACTAATCAGCAATTTGCAAACATTTGCTCGCTTGGTATGCATTCATATTGGAAATAGCTTCGGTAACTCATGATCTAATGATCCATCCCAAGCTTTGACAGACGTTGGTATTTTACGCTGTCGGATGTCCGCGTGTAAGGATACACGGATATCATGCTGCAGAAATCGGAGATAACTGCTTCAAATGCCATGAACACAAATGTGTTTGCAGTTGTGTTTGGTTTTTATGCTTTTGATTACAATCCATCACTTCACTACAGCTATACACATTCAAATCCTGACTTGTACGCACCTCAAGTACATTCCTGTATCCTAGATTAATATTGCATGCTTCCAATTCCCCTCACACGAAAGCCTTCTTATAAAGCTGTTGATCGTCTTGCACCTCACATCACAATTACGTCCTTCCTCCTTCCATCGACATATTTTGCAATGCCGAATAACTATCTTAAACGCAGTTGTCTTGAGTACAAGCACTGACAAGATCAAATTGTAAGCACGCAGCACAGGGAAGGCATTGCTGCAAGAGTCTGAATTCTAGTGCGAGCACGGGTCCATGTTCCCGCAGCTGCATGTGATTAACATTAGCATTCGACCATGACTCTCAACAGTTAGCCTTCTGAGTGGTTATGTGTAGAACTGTATTCCACAAATCTGTTCGTCACTGTCCAATCCGGAGAAAGAGATTTAGAATATGCCTCTCGCCTCCCTGGAGGAGTCTTGAATGGCGATCTGGTGGTACAGACTATAAATAGCCCCAACATTTCACCTTCACAGACTTCGCTTTTCCGCGCTCTGTAACAGGTCTCATGCTGCGCAGGTTAGAACACTATCCTCATTGCATTGTTGTATAATGCGTCGCCCCTTTTACTAACTATTAATCGCCGCTTATTGACTCGATAGTATCTATGGGATGCGCAGCAAGCCTTAATGAATCGTCAAATTCTATGATGCTCAAAACTTATCTGTAATATTTTTGTTTTCAGAGCCTAAAGAAATGCTGCACATGGACGCTGAATATGAAGCAGGAGTTAACAATCTGTTGAGGAGGGAATCGACTTAATTGAATTAAATGACGTTGAATAGATCTCATTTCCTTCAAGCGATATTTAATGGCAGGCAGTAAGTGTCCATCGATTTATGGACAACAGAGCTGTTTGTCTAGCAGCCTCCAATTATTGATGCAACGTCTCATTGCTTCGGTCGATCGCCTTCTTGATAGTATCCATCCTCAGTCGGAAATGGCGTTGCAGGCATTCACTGTGTCTTCCACATCAAGAAATTTGCATGGCTTGAATGCCAATTTCGCTGGATGGTCAGTGATTCTGCGCTGCTCCTAAAGTGAAACGAAAGCATGCTATCGTTAGTGGCACGGAAATGGGATAACGGAATTGTACTGGCAGAGGATTCATGGAAAGCAGTAACTGAGAGGTGGTATGATACAGACATCAGGAAATGTAAATGGGG
>JADWOT020000661.1:0-46000 GCA_036345935.2 Taenia hydatigena
CCCATTTATGCGAGTCTGTGTCAAGCTAGAAGGATGTCCTTGCAGATTTCTCCTTGGCTTAGGTGCAGCTAAGTTATTAGTGAATGTCCAAACTTTCCGAAATCTCCGTAGCAAGTTTCGCACTAGTCCTCTCCCTACAAAACTACTATCAACGGAAGAAATATGAATTAAGAAGAAGAGATGTCAATAATAGTCTTAATGGGGAAAGAACAATAGATGGTGCAATTTGTCATATGTCCAGTATTGGTGTGAGGTGTAATACTTGGCGTTTACTTCCTTCGTAACACCAAAGCGGTCCTGGGTTCTGCTAAAGGCACCTGTGCGACCCGGCACACGGGATCGCTAGTGCTTTTTTCGAGGCTGTGAGCAACTCCATTAACATCTTAGATGGGCTTTGTTCCCAGTTAACGCAGATCACCGAGTAAGGAAGCGGATACCGGCAATGCCCCGGATTACCTAATAAGTTTAAAAGAAGGGAAAAGAAAGGCGTTTCATCTTGCACGGCGACACCCTAAAATGTCTCCTACTAGAGAAAAGAAATACTATGACAAACACGGTCGACTTAGCCTCTATCATGAAGGGGTCTTGTTCAAATACATAAGTCGATTCCTACGCCTGGAATGCATTGCGAAATTTCACAACCCTTAAAGTAAAAAACCCCGTCCATGTAGTAAAAGTTTTCTCGTCCACGAACTACCTCGTCCGGAATGCACAACTCCGTATCCAGCCAATTACCGTCCACCATAATAGGGTCCGACCTTACAAATTTCCCTCTAGTCGGTTACGAGGATAAAACCTACGTAGTTGTAAAAGAAAGAAAGCCATCTAGCAGCATAATTAAAGCGAGCCAACGAGAGTAGCACCGCGACGGTGCTCAAAAGGCGAAAGGGCTGTGCAATACTTATGTTCTTTGAATATACTTTGTAGGCCAGAGGCGGGAGAACATCTTAAACCTGATCGTAAAACATCGTGGCAGCTCTCCAGAGGCCGACGCATCCCCGTTTTGAACTCTTCTACAGTATCGCTCTATACCCATCCCCCTGACCTATAATAAAGATATCAAGGAAGAGGAAGAGGAAGAGCTTTTTGCAGTTACTGGAATACATTGCTTGTTTGGACTGCCGTTTTCGGTCAGAGTTCCGGAAGTGGCTATGTGGTTCTAGCTGCCTAAGCTGACCTCCATGCCATGCCAGCAGCTCATTTCCCTCTGCCTCTTGAGCATATATGTTTACCTTAGTATTCCTGTAGCGTCTCAAGGCTCTCCCGAAGGCAAAAGAAGGCAGAATGCTGAGGTAGAATACGTGTGTATATATTCAACGGGCAGAGGGAAATAAGCTGCTGGCATGGCCCAGCGGCTAGCTTATGCAGCTAGGGCAAGGTGGCCACCCCTCTGACCCTGACCGAAAACCGGTAGCACAAACAAACAAAGTACTACAATTCCGCCTTCTTTGACCTTCAAGGGAGACTCGTGACGTTACAATTACAGCAATAAAATAAGAGTCTCTGTTGGCTTGAAGTGAAAGGACAAAGTTACAGATAATTCATAAACTTAAATTCAGTTTGGTTGATGATGATTTTGGACTTTCTGTGATTGTGTCCTGCCTGCTGAACACCATAATTGCAACGATTTTTAGGTAAGTTACCTACAACATACTTTGTTCGTGATTTAGTGCAACACTAATTTATTTCGATAGATTTTACATGACTTTTTAGTAGATCCTGGTACACAGGCAAGCGACCTGCACACCCTCCGCAAAGCCGCCACACTATTAACGAATTTCAAGAAGAAATATGAAAAAGGAAAGGGTAAAGTTGTTAATGTAATTTGTATCAAATAGGGGTACGCTATTAGAATATTTGAAAGAAATTTGCGCAATTGAATGTTCAAACAATTAGTAAGTTTGTCACATAACAGCAAGAGTTAGGCAAAGTAATCAAACATACAATCCAAAGCGCAAAGTTAAACTTACATGGGAAACGTAAGAGATCCTGAAAGCACATAAACACTGGGAGTCGAAATAGAGCGTCTCGAGATCGTTTTAAAGACGAGAATGCAAAAAATACCAGGGCAGAATATGTAATCAATAGACAGAAGAATGGAGCTGCCAGCATGGCCCGGAGGCCAGTTCAAGTAACTAGGGCATGCGGCCTGTAGCGTCCCGAGGCTTCCTCGAAGGCAAAAGAAGGCAGAATACTAGGGTGGAATATATATATTCAACAGGCAGAGTGAAATAAGCCGCTGGCATGGCCCAGCGGCCAGCCTACGCAACTAAGGCAAGATGGCCACCCCTGTGACCCTGCACGGCCGCCTCTGTGTGACCGAAACCAAAACAGGTGGTCATATCAGGCAGAGCACCACAATGCCACACATTACGACGCGATAATTGAACCCTCGGATTGTGTTGGTGGTCATTCGAGAGGCCAAGTGACGCAATGTTAAGCACTGGGCAGAGGATAAATATATTGCAAAAGGGTAAATGGCATTATGATGGAGCCCTGTTGGACAGGGTTCCAAGCAATGGATGCATGAAATGAACAAAAGGCTTAAAAGTACTTTGCCTTGGTAAATTAAATATCGTGCGTATTGTTTATGCAATACTTAGTTTAATCTCGAGAAACTAATTTGGCTACGTATCTCAACACGTAATTTGAATGGGTTTTGAGTGCTGATATCATCGCAAATTCGTTAATTGTGTAGTGTAGCTTAAAAAGTTGATGAAGCCCTGCTTCTTGCTGTGAGCTATTATGTGCTCCCCTACTTTCAAGACCAATGACATGAAAATGTATTCATGTCTACTCAAACTACCATCAGCACAACGCCCACTACAGGAATGCAAGGATCTAAGTTACGAACAGCGTGTGTTCCAAACAACACAGTCCTTACAGTGGTAACTAGTAGTGTGCATGTTCCGTTAGCGTGCCAACAAAAAGGATTCAGGATGAGGAGAAGGAGGATGGTTGCTATTGCAACTCCCTTATCCCATGCTAGGCCTGCTTGCTAACAGTTTCTTTGACTGGAGTGCTATTGCTACTGAATCGACGCTCAGTAGGAGTTGACATCAGGGTGAATATTTGATCGCACATTGGCTAGGGTAGCAGAGGTTGCAGACAGACCGAGATCACAAAAAGAGATCGAGGAAGAGGAAGAGGGGTAGAAAGGCATCCGTCTGCATTCATGTTGTTAACAAAATCACCCTGTCACATAATCAACAGGGTGACAGTGTTATTCCATATGAAAACATTATAAAGAACACTGACATTGACGAGTTGTGAGCGATGCAGGGCGGGAAGGTGGTAAAGAAGAAGATCCACCTGCCAGACGATGAAAGTGCTGCGTACTGATATACCCTATTTACAGGACCCCAAAAGCAGTGTGACCGCTCACACTAGTCAATCGAACTACACACCGAGGACTGCCGTCACACAACACAATGAAACATCCCTTTTTATGTGCTCTATATACTCGCAGATGGCCATCACCACCATCACCGCGACCACCAAAAGCACCAAACAGCACCCCACCCACCCGCCTGCTCACACTCTTGCAAAACCCAATGAACACACACACTCACACTCACCGAAGAAGTCGATTAGCGCACATTTAAGAGGTGAAGCTATTGCAGCATATGCAAAACAGAGAAATGCGCCACAGGACAAACACTTTTAAAGCAGGCTAATTTTACAATGGACGTGATCTCGCGTTCACGCCTTCCATGGCAAGGAAACACATTCACTCACTTAATGAAGTAGGGCTCCAACAACAGCAGCAATAACCAGATCCGCATTCGAGTGCCACAGATGGTTGAACTGCAGCAGCAGCATTTTACATATCATCAACTCAAGCTTTATAATCCACCTTAAATGGGTTTCCTGAGTGAATTGTCTTGTGCATCAGGCCCATCCCAAAACTTCTCTCCGATTCGTTTACACAACAATGAACCATTTAAACCAACTAATGCGTCAGTGCTCCTGCAGAATGAGGCTGTAAAAAGGAAGTGAAAAATTTACAGGTATTTAGAAAAGGGTCCTGAGTGCATGCTGCATGACATTACGCCACACGTCCACATTTGGGTCACGACTAATCAATCAGTCCGGTGAAGGTTGTCATTTACTTCCATTTCTCCAAGGCTCACTTGCCCTAAGTATTAGGAATCAGCACTAGGTAGGCGATCCTACGGTGACACGTAAGATGGACTAGAAGTAGATAAAAAGTTAAAACGGAGGTAACTAAAGCAAAGCACTTCCCCACAGCTGCGTCTTGTCCTCGTTGGGGAACATATGCAACTGACTTGATGATTACTTGAAGGCGTAGACTATTTGGAAGGGTTTCTGCATGTAATTTGTTCTCACAACTATCCATGCATAAACTGTTGGAGAAGTGAGAGAGCTATTTTTAGAATGAGAACGGGCGAGATGATGCACTTGAAGAAATGAATCACGTAGAAAACTCCAAATCTACTCCAACGTCTTTATTCTTTCGTTCGAGTGACCCCGCCGTGCTGCTTGCTTTTACGAAAGGCAGAGGAACAAAGTAACAAGAAAATAAACGCTCAAATCAATGGGAAATATTTAAGCCTACTCCAGGCAGGCCTTCTTTTCGTGAATTTGAGCGCGTGTGTCTGTGTGTTTTTAATTTTACAGTTCGAGGTGTGTATTTCCTCTCTTACTGTCTACCAATTTTTTTTCTCATTGCACGTAAATCCATGCGCACTGATATTTTCAAGATCGTCTGTAACCCGTTTTTAGTTCCGTAAACGTATGTGTGTGTGTGTGTGTGCATGGAGATCCCTTTGTTAATGAGGATCGCGAAAGAGAATTTGACGAGTTTTGGTTGGTTGTTGGATGGCAGCGCTTTTCTGCGTTCGCTCGTTATGATGAACAATGGTGATTGAAGTTGTCGCTGCAGTATTTTAGGTGGGCAGGTGGGTAGATGGAGGGTTATTTGAATAGGGAAGGAATGATGTTGTGGTGAATGAGGCCTCGTTCGCTGGGAGGGAAGTTACCAAGCATTTGGCTTCACGTGGTACCAAAGTGGTTGCGGATCCAAAGTACGCCGAAAGTAGATTTTTGCTTCCTATGGAGCATTATTATGTGATAGGCATGGAGACTTGAGTGAGTAGCACTAGGTGCCAATTTTGTACGCCAAACTTGTAAGTACAGCATTTGTGTGTTGTAATAGTTGGCTTCTGACCAACACTGGCTGCCTCGCCGCTATTGTGCGCAACGCTGGCCACGTGACGCTTCTCAACGTCGTCGTTAATCACGGGCTCATCAGGCTGCCTGCCAATAATAACACATCGTCGTCGACGGTTGCAATAGTGGCAAGGGAAATGTGGACGTAGAAGCCGATCTATGGGACTCGTTGTTGTCGACGGCGACCACTGTGGTGCCAAAGCAATTATTAGAGGAGCAATGAATGCGATCGAGAGCTTGCTTGCTACTCGTCCTCAGTGTAGATTATTCCCTCACGCGGGCCATAAGTGTGTGCTGGTGCGTGGGGATCGGGCAGGCGGCCGGCGGGCGAGAGTGAAGGGAGAGAAGGACGGCAACTTGGTGAGTACTCCCCCATGGGACAGTGTATGTTGTACAAGTTGAGCGAGATCTTATCATAGGCTCACAATTGCCTCACTTTTGTTTGTTTTGAGACCTTTAGCAGCAGCAACAACAACAAAAACGGTATGGTGTGCGACGAAGCCGATGTGAGGCCATATTATTATGAGCTTTCATACGGTGCATTGGTTTTTCATAAGGTCCACATTTGTGAGCGTTGAGTGATGTGACTTATTTGCTGGGGCGTGGTTGTTAATTTGCAGGGGGAGGAGGAGCAAGCGAAGATACCCCATGAGTTAAGGTCGTACTCGCTTCTGTCCATTGTAACACAGTTCATGCCATGTGAAATTATTCTAACACCTATCATTTGTTTTGTCCACGTCGCATTGCTGGGTTTATAGCCATCAATCGCTTAATATTGCATCTGTGACTTTGCAAAGGTACATTACTGATGAGACGCGAAAACAAAGTTTGAACTATAATGACTGGACGAAAGGCATTCAACAAGGGCAGCACTAAAGACGGGGCCAGTAAGACGAAGGATTCGTGCAGTACTTTTGTTGTTGAAATGGGACTTGGGGAGACGAAGAGGCAGTCATGGTGCACCTAGTGATGGAGGTTTCGTCAGAATTCCTTAGAAGAGAAACGGAAAATAGTGGTCCGAGCAACGTAGGTTTGCAATAAAGTCCAAAGCATTTTGAGGCAGAAAACGAGGGGACAAATGGGAAGCGCGCTGCATCCCTATCCCTTGTGTAATAATTATGTCGACAGAGGCCTCTCTTTCACCATCCATAAGGGTTGTGTCGATCCCCTGTCATCTAGGCTAGTAAGTTTGTAACAAAATAACCAGCCTGCTCGAGGATGGCGTTTCAATTCTCGCATGTGGTGCGTAACGTTCTGACACCCTTTTTGGAATGAATGCTGGCAAATTTGCACGACGCATAATGCTTTCTATAATGGGATGCAATTTTCAAGCAATCAATTTTCAAAGATGAATTGCATTTGGTTTTTATGTGCCCGCAAAGGTCAATTTTAGCGGTCGTTCTAAGGCCAAGCTTGATGGTGTGTTTTGCGTGTATTCAAGAATTCTTAAGATGAAAAGATGTTTGCTCGAAAGTGGTCCTTCAAGTTTGGCAGGTTCAAGGCCACCGGTCGTGTTTGGTATCTTGACTGTCGATATGGTGGGCGCGTTGCGTGTTTTAATTGCGGCGTTTTGTTTTTGTTGGATAAGCTCTGTTAGTTCAAAAGGAACGAATCTGTTTCATTTTGGACTTCACGTGAGATCAATGATGATCCGAATCTTAAGAATGACGAATATGTGTCCGTCTGTGGTCGTGCATTCAATGTGCCCCAAAGGATTGCTGAAAGATGCTGAATTTGAAGTTTGAGTTTTCTCTTGTTCTCTACTCTAGCCTAGAAGTTGGTGTGATCTGTGCTGTACCTCAATGAATCCGTTGTGCATCCTTTTCCCGAAGTCTATTCGCAAATGCAGTGCGACAGCTTCATTTTTCAAGTTGTTGCAGTAACCCTATCGGTCGAATTTATCGTTTTCATTGGGCGCGAATATAGCTGCAGTGCCCTCCGAAAGGGTACTTGAGTATGTTCTTCTCCATTGGAGAACTGAATGTCGTCTCCTGTAACTTCGTTAGACGCGATGGGAACAAGCCTAAGCCAAGGTCGTAAAGATTCTTCTGCGACTGGGACGTCAACGTGCGACCTACTCCATCGTACCACAACCTATCGATCCGCTGCCTTGATTTAAATTGTTTCTTTAAGCCCTAGTTTGTTCCTGTAGATTCGAGGATGTTTTTAAAATGGAGTATTTGGTGGCTCGGGTGATGGGCGGATGCAAACATCGGATTTTACCGCGCAAAATTCGTTTAGGCTGTGCTGCTGCTGAGGGGCGTTTTGGCAATCAGCGTTCGCTAACGGGATTTGTCGAAACTGTTGGAAGCCTGCCGCGAAGTAGGGTGCAAGCGGTGCCGTGCCATGGCTCCTGTTTTGTGATGCGGTAGGCCAAAGGGGCCACGTCGATGAGTGTGATGATTGTGGGTGCATGGAGGAAGTGACTCGCCTATTAAGAGGTACGTATCAATGCACACTTATGTACATTCAAAAAGCCCCCTATTCATGCACGCTACTTGCCGTTTTGCCAACTTTGATGAGGTGTGACGCCTGAGTGCGAGGTGTAGTTTTTTGCGTTGGCCACAGACACTCTGTTATATGGGATCTAATGTCGGCTTAGGAATAACTGTCTCTTCTTATTTTTTTCCTTTTCCACTTGCTCCGCTTGTTTGCTGCCACTGGCTGCTTAGGTACTTTCACTTGTTGGTTCTAACTTTTGCGCTCATTGACATCTGGTCGTGCCACTGGCTGAATTTGTCCACTATATTCATCTTGTCATCGTTTTCCGTTTGGAAGGATAGATGGCGTTCTTTGGTCTATTACTCGTTTTCCTCATTCTAATCTGACCAGGAAAGGTTGTGTTTAGCGTTCTAATTAATATGCGTGTGCTTTTTGAGAATTTTGATTGGGACAAGTTGCCTGTGTTCATTACAAAGTGTGTAAGTCCGTAGTTGTCGGATTGAGTGTACTGGATGCTGATGGGTAGGGATACGGCAGTTTGCTTCATTGTACGTGCGGGTATCTGCGGGTATCGGAACATAAGTATAGACACTGTGTACAGTTGTATTAAGTGAGTAGGTTCCAATTAATCTACTTGCCGTCAGAAAGCATGGTGCTGCCCTACTTTTTCTTACTGTTTAACGGATTTGAGGAGGACCATCTCGTAACTGAATGTACATTTTTGGGTGCACTCAAGTTTTGCTGATTGTTAAGCGATTCCGTAGATTTCTGCCGTTGTTATTCGAAACTGCCTGCTTAGTGCGCGTTCATTACTGCTAAAAGAAGCATCTCAGGATGTCTGCCTCCGAAATACTTATGAATGAAGTGATTATTGGAAACGTATTGCCACGAAGATGACTTGGAAGGCAACCCACCGATTGCCTCGATTTGTTCGCTCCTTCTGCTGTAGCACTGTAGTAGTTTTGGCGCAGTCTTCTCTCTCCCCTTAGTCAGTGGTAGCCGGCCTTGGCTTTAGCCGCTTTTCTGTGGGGCTAATAGTTAGCCAAAGTGCCGCGGAGACAGGCAAAATGCAGGTTTGGCGTTTCCCATAGGTTAGCCAGGTTAATATTCCTGACGGCTTATTGTCAGTGGATGTCTCCCAAGACACAGGAAAATGTGCACTGGCAAGTGGCAAGCCTCATCTATTTCTTTATTTGCAATCTTTCTACTTATATGTTGATTGGGTTGATTGGCTGGTGGAGGTTCGAATAGATAGGCGAAGGAGAGGAGATCCGTTTACCTCGCTGTCTGTGCACCTTCCCTCCTAGTTATTCTTCATCAGCTTCACTTCAGGGGTATGGGATGTGGCGTTGGAACGTTCGTACAGTCCTGCCTGGTGTGATTGGTCGTATTGGAATCGCTTCATCTTCGTCAGAGTATCTGACTGTCGGAGTTGCTAAAATTAACACCTACGTGATGCCTTCGTGCTGAGTGTTTGCAAAACATTGCTTCATTATGATGGCGTTGTTGCTGCTAACACTGATTAAGGTGGAAGTTGCTCCTAGCGGAAAGGAATAGAATGCCTCGCCATGTCCAGTTGGCTTGTTTAAGCACGGTACTTGTTCTACCGTTTTAAGCACATACGCACGCATGACTGGCCTATTACTCATGGTGTTAATTGACACTGGGTGCTGCCATACTTGTGTTCGATTCAGTGGAGCTATAAGTGCACTAGGTAATGCGGGAGGAGGGAGATGTCATCGGCATTGGCATACCCAAGATATAAAGGTAAGTGCTAGGTGTACGTGAGTCTCCAACTCTATCTCAGTGTTTGTCGCGTACCTTTTTTAATGCGACGTCTGGTGTTGAGCTGGCGAGCCCTACGCAGACATGGGCAAGGTCCTGGTGTGGTCCATTTTGCACCCTAGTGCCGTGACATTAATTGACTTTTTGCCAGTCACACGAGTGCTATTTTGTGGTGCGCCACCTTTTCTATGGTATATGGGCGGTGATGAGAACCTGGGCATGACAGCCGTCGTAAGTATCGTCCTGTCCTTGCCTTACCCTTTACTCATGGTAGCCTTTTACACCATTGCACCTATTTTGGGTGTTGTTTTGAGACGATTACATTGGGGATTACTGGAATTATTTTATTGTTTATTTGCGTCTCTGTCCATTTTTATTCACTTATTTGGCCAGTTAGTAGAGATGTAGAGGCAGAGGCTAGGTGAGGCGGTAAAGCTAGTGTCGGCTGTCTAATGTCTTTTTACGTCATTTCGTATGTTTCAATCTCTCCATCTGCCGACACACCTACATACCTGCCTACCCGTCGATTTTCTCGGCTATCGACCTATTCTTCCGTCCCTTTCCAGACCCGCGAAACGTGTGGGGGTCAATTTTGGCAGCATGAGGTGGATATATGAGGCTGGCCGGAACAGACCTGTCTCCAGTGCTCACAGAAAGGATTCAAATAGTGGACAATGAGTAACCTTGGGTGGCTAAGATGTTGGAACACACTTTGGTCAGGCGGATGCAAAGCTACTGGGGAAAGGTGAAAACATCAGTTTTACGTTGGTAGATTACTCGATTTGCCGATTGAGGGTAAGGGAGGTGGGCAGGTGTCAAGTACTGTGGCTGCAAGGATGCAGGTGCTGCCGAAGATGGGATGCATCAATGCTGAAAGGCTAGCTAGGCCATACTAGGCACCCATGGACGTCGAATTGAAGTGGGTCGCGTTAGCGCAGAACTGTGCCGATGGCTCTTCGTGTGCCCCTGAATCCATTTTCCTACAAAGCGCGGGGAACGGCTAGTCTAACGAGTAAGTATATTACCTGTTGCACAAGACTTGGTCTTCAAGTAGGAAGTTGCGCAAGACGGTATTGGATGGTTGGGTGTTTAAAATCGTCAAGCGCAAGCAAAAGAGCTGCGTGCCTCAACGTCATGGTTATATCCATCGATCTAGACTCATCCACACGGATACGGGAGCCATAACCGGGTATCAATATTGTCAATCTGCAACTCTCTTGGGGGTCGCATTATTAATCGCCAGGGTATCTATAAATCGGTCAGTGTCAATCCACGGTGTTGCTGGACCCAATCAGTAATCATTACATTGAGCTGTGTCCATCACACTAGGCTTGAGACTCATCATCGTGTGCTTGACGCCCCATTGTTTCTTCTCACTGTGCCATCGTTCTTGTTTTTTGTTAGTAGGCATGAAGTTACTCCTTGCTTTTAGCATGGGAAGCTCTCTTTTTGTCATTAGAGTGATTAGCGATTCAATTATGCTGTTTTCTGCATTTCTCATAAATTTTCTATTTGTCCATGCTTAGCGCTTCGCGAGATTTTGTTTAAGTAGTGTCTTTTTGGGTAGTTTTGGGGATGGCAATTGAGAGTCAACGATTTGTTATTCCCACTATTCGGTTGGCACTACCTTTTTGCTAATTCTATTCGTTTTCGCAATTTCCTCGTAAAGCCTAATGCTTTTTAAAAATAGTTAAAAGGCAATTGTTTGGCAAGGTGAAGTCTCTTTTGCCTTTTGTTCGCTTGCGAAGAGTAGACAACAATCCATTCACAGACTCGTGGTAGAACGTTAGGGTTTTCGTGTCTCGAGTTCAACTATTGCGTGTAAAGTTAAGTAAGTTGACTTCATTTATGAAATTGTAAGTTTTGCAATGGTTCTGCTTGATCGCCTTCCTGCATTGTTTTATTTGAACACTGCGATTTTTTTTGTTTGTGTGAAACTTCACCTTTCTGAGGGTATGCGGGGAACAACAAGGCATTTTACTTCTGTAATTCGTTTTGGCAAGCACTCTTAACTTCGTCTTTTTTTCTGTCTCCAAGCTTGAAATTAACTTGCTAGTAGGTTCAAATTTTCTTTTTTATCTCTTTTTAGCTTTTAACCTCCGAAATTAAGTATTTTTTGGCGATTCAGACTTTCGTTCCGTTGTGAATTCTTTTTTTCTGTGCTACTTTTGCCTTGAGCCTGTAATTGCTTATCCTATTCCCTGTTTTTTTCTCATAGTGATCCCTGCGATTTCCACTCCCATTCTTAACTTCGTTCTAGGTCATAGATTTAGCGTGTGTACTATTTTTTACAACGTATGAATCCAGCGTTCGTCTTCATGTGGTAAGACGAGTGCCTGTGGTCTACATTTCATCGGCGCAAACCATTTGGAAATGTTTGATCCTAATTGCAATCCAGCTGACGACGACGAAGACCAGGCCGTAGCACGTGTGTAGCGTGGTGTACGGAAGGGACAGTTTCATGGCTATCGTGTCACTTCTGCTTTTTACACATCCCGATTGCGATGTCCTTTTGGGTGGATACAAGATGGGAGAGGATGCTTTAATAGGAGGCGCACCTGAAGGTATTGAGTAGTTATGACACTGGGAATTGTGAAGTTTACTTAACAAATAAAGGGTCTCAGGAATTACCACTGTGTGGGTGAGCTGAAAACCATCAATTTCGGGATATCCACTGTCTATACCTTTAAAGTGTCCAATTGCTGTCTAGGTTGACGCCTCCTGCTGGTACGGGTATCCAAGATTGTAGATGTCTCCTTTTACAAGACAATTTTTTTGTCATCGCACCTCGGTGTTCACAGGCACTGGCACTGGTCTGTGCCATTCATGATAACTGATGTCTATCCCTTGTATAGCTTGACCTATCTCTTCCTGCTTCGCGTAACACCTCTGCATTATGAATGCTCATGGGGGCGTAAAGGCAGCACCTCTGTTTAGACCTTATTTCCTTCTTATTTATCGAGGCTTTCCCAAATCCATGCTTGCTGTTTCCGTTTCGCAGGTTCAAATGTTGGTTGTGTGTGGATTGAATGCTGACGAAAGGTCCGCTGCCCAAAGCGGATCATAAGTGCAATTTGTCGGTATGGAAACACCGCCACCATCTTGAAGTCCATGAAAACCACGCGTCAAGAGAGAAATGGGACACTGGAATGATCACCTCTGTCTTCTGGCAGCACTTTGATGTTGAACAGCACGCTCTCTGAATCCTGAATCCCCACTGTTCCTGATGCCTACATCTCCCCGTTAAGGCTGTGATGGTGTCTCAACAGTGTTGTGTATATCTGTCCATTTTCCATCGTTAGCAGATTTAAAAATGTTACTCATTTGTATGTGTTTCTTTGCGAACAATGGAACATGCGTGTTGAGTGATTTTGCGCAGGTGATGATAAATTTGCTTGTTGATCGACGTGGCCGAGGTGTGTGAGGTGAGGTGGTCCACTGTGATACGCCAGAAGAGGCTCCAGATTGTGGTGGGAGTGCAGTAGCCACATTTTGCTACGACCGAATTATTAAATAAAAGTGGTTGTTTAGCGCACCGCTTTTGTGTTGAGAGGTGAGTGAGTGCATAAAATATGCGTAATGGTTTAGGCTAGGTTTTGACAAGTCAAAGTTGATTTGAATAATAAATTGTAATTACTAGGACGGCTAAAGCCATGACGTCAATTAGAACTGTTTTTATATAATCACGGATTTTTTGGGCCAACGGGTTGCTCAAAACTTCACTTGTGTCCACTTCCGTGTTTCAAAGCAATTCGACGTAATAGATTGGCACGTCTTCGTTGATGCTGCAAGCTTGATGAATAAATTTTATTGGATTTAGACACGCGCGTGAGATTAGTGGCAGATTTTATTCTGATAATGTTTATGAAACTTAGTCATTTGGTCCTGCGTATCAAATGTAATACATCATGTATCTCTTAAGATCAAAAATAAATGCTCTTGAGGTTTATAATTTCAAGAGATATTTTAACCGCAGATTGCATATTTTGTTAAGAAATACATTTTTTAAACTAATCGAATCGCTTATCATTTTGAGGTCATCAGCGGTAACTGTAGCGTCCCGAGGCTCCCTCGAAAGCAAAAGAAGGCAGAATGCTAGGGTAGAATTTATATATATGTTCACCAGACAGAGGGAAATAGGCCGCTGGCATGGCTGGAGGCCAGCTTACGCAGCTAGGGCAATACGGTCACCCCAGTGACCTTGACCAAAACCGGTAGTTCCAACAAGCGAAGTACTATAGTAACTGCTTTCCATCTCGTTGGTAAATTGGGTCCTTTGGTACATTAAAACGTCATGATTTTGGCAGGAGAGGGCTTATCCTACTTACTCAATATTGCTTGACAAAAGTGATCTTGCCAGGCATGAATTCACTGGAACGTATCGCGTCTGATTGGAGCATAATTTGCTACCATGAGTCCTCTACCTAGCGATTCAGGGTTAGAATTCTGCCTTTGGCGTCACTTTACATGTAACTCAGGTAAAAATAAATTCCATTTTATGACTTTTTACCATGCTTTTCTTTTTATTTCCAAGACATTAGTTGTTAATGCGCAGTGATTTCGCTTCATACAAATTTCGATGGCACGCATATCTGTGAACTACGTCAAAATCTTAGCCAATTTAAGTTATTTAATAGTTTTTGGGTCGTAGCTAGAAGCCTTTAAAGCAAGGCGAGAAAAGGATATATTTACGAAAGAGCTGCTCACCGCGTTCCGCCGCTATCGAGAGGTTAGAACGGTACTAGATTTGGACTGGTGGCCTTGATCAATGTAAGCATAAGGCATAATATGGGCGGAAAAGTGCCAAATTAGCCCAAGCGCTCTGTGCTCTAAGTGTTCCTCACTTTGCTCTTGAAGTAATTCCAATGAGGCCCCGACCGTTACCTTATTATGGTGCCAAATACGTTGGTCTCCTCTGAAACTATAACACTTGGTGCCATGCGGCTCTACCAAGAGTGTGCATTAACAAACAGCCAGGGTGAATGGATATTACGCTGCCGCATAATTGGTTCATCCCAATCTAACACTAATTAGGATTAGGCCTCAAATGCTAGGTTACTTGCGTTTCAGCGAAGTACAGTTCGATTGTAAGACATTTAATGCTTAGGAATGAATGCACTTTAATGCGAATGATTTTAATACAAAAACTAGGATGGATTAAGTACATGGGTGCGGTCCATGTTCTTGGTTTTTCACCTACAATTATTCAATTTCGTACTCACCTGTTTCTTTCGTCGCCGGTAGCTGTGATGCTCCTCGAGTTATGCAGCTAAAATTTAGACCTTGCCGACAGTTAAGTAGACTATTTTGGCTAAGAAAGCCAAAATAACGCAAGCATATGGAGCTGTGATACATTCTGTTTATTTAGATGCAGAATCGTTCAGAATTATAATCTAGCAGCTTAAACTATTTAGTAAGTAATTAAGGTTTGGCCGATGATGAGAGCGCCTAGGTTGACACAGATAATCGGTAACGTACACTCAGACAGTTGGGTATCCCTGCTACCAAAAATGCGTCAAATTGAAAGTCATATGCCCATTTTATTCTGTAAATGTTTCCAACAAATGAGTAGAGCAAAACCCTTCTCTCCCTTTTAATCCAGAACCAGCCAGAAATGAAACTCAGCATTCTGCTCTCTTCTGCAATTACTTGTGAAAGTTCTTGTTTACAAATCAGTTAATTTTGGCGCGTCAATTATACTGGCATCCCGTTTTGCCAAAGAAAGTTACAGCAGTTCTAGTTTTAAACTCGGACAACGCAGGTGTGGCTGATGTGTAGGGTGTCGACTATGGCAAGGAAAGCTGGGGCACTACGGCACCAGAGATGCGTTCTCTATTACCTCTTTTGATCAAGAGTTGCTCAGAATCGAGATTTGGCAGCTTACTTCTTATGGAATCTCATGCAGCATTCTTTGTTATAAAATCTAGCAATGTAGGCGTGACCGAAATGTAAATCGTATATTTTGGCAAAGAGAGTTGAGAGAATACGGTAACAAAGAGAAATGTGAAAATAGAGAGAGATTTGTACACTCAAGGCAAAGATAAAATGGTTTAGATCTGAGCAGTGACGATTCGGATGTGTGAGAATATGCAACAAAGAAAATAAAGTAAATCAGGCATTGCAGTTGTTTGAGAGAGTAGGAAGACATTCCATGCTTCTTAAGCACTTGTCTTCCTTTCGTATCAATGGCGTTGTGCAGATAATTAGCTCTTTCCACACCTGCTTTTGCTTTTTTCCTTCTTATCTAAGATACATTTGTGCGCCACTTTCATTCCTCACCTCATTTGCGTGCGTCGCTTCAATATTATCACATCTGGTATCGAGTGTAAACCACATAAAAACGAAAACTATGATTAGCCTCTTCTAGTGTGCTATTCGAATAAAACAAACTGTTTCCACTAAGTTTTTGTATTTTACTCACTCACATGGCTAGATGAGTGGGGAATTGAATCGGTGTTAAAAAAAGGTAGGAAAAAGTAGGGAAGAAATGGGAACACTGCACCGCAATTACATACTCACGAACTCTTGCGTCTTAGCCTCAATCTCAATCTTTCCTTTGTCTATTTTAGCTTAAAATTCTTATTGCTTCGCTTCTATCGATGGCGAATGGACCGCCATTGCCATTTACATCTGGAAAGCTTCTTTGTTAACTCAATGGCGATCTTTGGGGGTGAATCGCCGATTCCTCCAATCAAAATTCAACCCTGCACTACGCCCGGTGTGCTGCACCTACTTCATACGTCTCAGATCCCGAAATAGGCAGCAGAGGCATCAAAAGACCTGCTGGCGTACAACAAATTGCCCAATATATATGTCCCATTGCGGAAGAACTGTAGCGCAGTATGCACGTCTAAGCTTGACTAATTTGGACTGAGTCAGAATAGGAAAGATTAGCAACCTAGTCTAGATTTTGACAAGCTCGAGTAAGGCGCCTTATACGTTGCCATTTAAATTGACGAACCTAATCAACTCGACACAACTCGTTTCAATGAGAGTTGGGGTGTTCTCTTTCCACCGCGCAGATATTAGAGATCTCTTGTCTACGTCCCCTTTCTCGTGTGCCACTCCAACGCATCTTCGGTGAGTGTCTCCTTTTTCGCATACTGCGCTCTGTATGCCTACACGTACTGCGTCTTACCTAACGTCATACCGTTTGCGCTCCTAGCAGAAAAACATACGGAAAAGGAGAGTAAATAATTCCTACAATTCAGCTTCTTACCTTATTTTTCCACTTCAGTGCTACTAAAACATCTCGCTTCTCTGCCTCTTTCACTTCTCTCATCTTCTTCTCCTACCTCACCGTCTGCCGATGCCCTCTTTGCAGGTTTCCTTTCATCTCTCTACTAATCTCAATCTCGATTGCAGCATGAGTAAATGATGCAAAGATTTATCGCCTGGATAGGACTAGCACGCGTTAGACTGGGCCTGAATCAATCATGCTCTGCCCGAGACCAAATCTTGTTTCAACAAATTTTAGCTGTTATTATTTCTTTCTGCAGCATATCTGTAAGCTACGTTAAAATCTTAGTCAATTTAAGCTGCTTAGTAGCCTTAGGGTTGTAGCTAAAAGCATTCAAAGCAAGGCGAGAAAAGGATTTATTTACGAAAGAACTGCTCGTTGCGTTCCACCATTATCGGAGAGGTCAGAATGGTATTAGATTTAGACTGGTAGCCTTGATCAATGTAAGCATAAGGCATAACATGGGCGAAAAAGTGCCAAATTAGCCCAAGTGCCTTGTGTTCTAAGTATTCCTCACATTGGTCTTAAAGTGATTCCAATAGGGTCCCGGCTATTATCTTGTTATAGTGCCAAAAACGTAGATCTCCCTGAAACTATAACGTTACGTGCCATGCGACTCTACTAAGAGTGTGCATTAACAAGCAGCCAGGGTGAATGGATATTACACTTCCGCGTAATTGGTTCACTTAAATCTCGTTTCAACACATTTTAGCTATTATTATTTCTTTCTGTTGCTTTAGTTTGCACTACACTACTTCGCATCACTTCCATCTCCTACTTCTACTCCTCCCTCACCTAGCCTTTCAAGAGCGAAGGTGGGCGTGTTGCTCCCTCTCCTTACTCTGTAATTTGTAAGCTGCTCGAATTCCTACCTGCACACCTCGCTGTCTACTCCTTTTATTCTTTATGTAAAAAATTCCTCTGTCTGGCTACCCACTCTAGACCATCCCCATCATTTTCAGCATGTATCTGCGCCTCTCTGTCTGTTTGCCTAAGCTTGTGTATGTGGCATTGTTTACCTTTATTTCCGTCATTTGGATAGTCGCCTTAATTGCTTCTGTGCATGTGCTTGTAAGGGCACATTCATCTTATCCTCGACTTGTAACTTGTTTTTCTAGCCGACCAAATTGACATTTTAGTCCTGGGTGCAATAAAATCTCCTTTGATCGTCCTCTAGATGGCTAGTTCTTTGGCCAATCTACTTCAACTCTACACTTTGCTAACATTCTATCAGCCATTCACCAATTGGCTTTACTTCATTTTTGCTTTTTCCTTCCTGTAGCTCTGAATTTCGCTCTTATTTCAGACTGAAGTAGACATAGCACACGATACTGGCAAAACTCATGCACCATATGGAGAAAATTTGTTTCTTGCAAGACGCAATACGTGTAAGGACATAGAATACAGTAGGCGATAAAGGAGACGATCTCCAAAGATGCGATGGAGTAAGGCATGAGAAAGGAGGCGTAGACAAGAGAGTCTTTGCCTTTCCGTGTCTGCATTGATCCCTAGCATTTGCGAGGAGGAAAGAGGAGACCCCAACCCACATGATATGCAGTTGCATCGAGTTTATTAGGCAGACCAAATTAAAATGTTGGGACGGACTTGAATTTAACGCATAAGACGCCTGTAGGGATGGGGCATGCTCGATAGATGAGAACTTGGGACCCGACCTAAATATTGCTATTAAGTTAACGAAGGGCCATTCCTTATGCGTACTCCTAATTCTGTGCTGGGAATAATTGTTGTTTTGCATTACGAAAGGCAATGGTGGTCCACGCGTTTTTTTCGGCAGGGGTTGGGTAACATGAATTTTTAGCTGAATGAGACAGGAAATAATTGGAGTAGATGTGAAGAGATGAGAAGTCACTGGAATGGAAGGAGTAAGGGTGGAGATGGATAGAAGAGGATTGGAAGTGAAGCTGTAGGATGACTCTCCACAGTGCTGCGATGTGGCCTCCTTTATTGCTTTCTATATTTCTACCAGCTATTCCTGAACTGATTTAATTGCTTACTCATCTAGACGCGTGACTAGGCAAAATTTGAAGAACTCGTCCCAATGGCACGTGAAGTGGCTAGTCATAGCTCTCCTTCTATGCTATTCATACTAAATATCGAATGTGAAAATATTGAAATGACGCATGCGAGTGAATTCCGGAGATGGAAGAAGATGGCACAGGCAAAGGAAAGGGCATTGGCACCAAAATTCACCCCTAATTTTTCTGACGCTTATAGAATAAAGGATTAAGAGGTCTGGAAGTGGAGGATAAAAATGAGACTAGAGGTAAGGATGAAACGAGGCAGGAGAGAGGCACTGACGAAAAAATGAATGGCAAGAATGACAGCGCGGCGAAGCAAGGTGAATAAAGGTAGGCGTGCAACACATAGAAGATCATGTCTGATTGTTTGTCGTGTGGTGGACCATTTTGAAACTGACACGTGTAAGTCGATCGGTAACACATGTCGTGCCCTCTGGTGTGGACTTTAGACAGAACCACTTGTAGGTGGTTTTGAAGGAGCAAGCGTCACTTGCTTTTGTGCTTTCGTGACTTGACTAAAATTATGTGCATCGTTGGGCGTGCAGCAGAAGATAATGAGTTGAACCACTAATACTAATAGGCTTTGACTTAAGTGCGCTGCCTTGCTGTGACTGCTTGCCCTCAGCTTTTTTGAGAGGATGCCTATTATGCATTGGCAACTCATCCCTTGCGATTACTATGGCACAAGATAAGGCGCTTTTCTGCTGATTACTCTAATTTCATGCCTAGACGAAAGAATGATTGGGTAGGAGGAGAAAGTGGGAGGTGTGCAGAGGGTAAGTAGAGGAAAGGACGAGAATGGTCAACATTGGATTCTCTTTTTTCCTTTCTTTCTTCTGCAAGTTCCTAAATTCCTCTATTGGCCTACTTTTTCTAGCCATTTATTCAGCTAAAGCATGCAAAAATCAATTTTGTGAAAGGAATGTGATTTCCTATCAAAACGGCGCACTCGATGACGCTATCCATAGTTCTCCCTTGATGAGTGAATACCAATTATGAAAATGCTGATATAGCAGAAATAAGATGGTGAGAAGGAAGGGAAGGTGAAGCAGGGGAGGAGGAGAAGCTAGTAGCATAACTTCCCTAATTTTCAAAATTCCAATCTCCTCTGACCCTCTACATTAAAACGGTGAAGTGTGCGGTTGGGAGTATCGGAGAAATTGAGAGTGAAGCGGTGGCGGTGGAGAATAAGAAGCAGACCAAAGGTGAGCAGCTAATGAATGGGGACTGAGACACTGATAAAGAACTGGATGGCGGAAATGATGGTAACTTGGGAAGCAAGATGAATGGTACCGCTTGGTGGTTCTTTGAAAGCTTCTAGGGACTTCTCGCTAACACTTCGACTTGGGGTCTTCTAAGCCAAAGAAAAGGGCTATGAGACAGAAAAGAGGAATGAGATTAGTTTAATTAATGGGGCTCCATTGTGATTTAAGATTTGTGTCCATTGCATAGACTGTCATCCCCAACTTAGCCAATAGGTACTCAAAACTTACTTTGTTTCATTTCTTTTGAAGGTAATTATGTTCACAAGGAAGCGGATATTTTACCCCTGCGCAAATAATCAGAATTGTGGCGCATGTAGGTCCTGTGTCCCATTTAGCTGTCGTGAAGTCTAAGTTCCATTCTCTACCGTCTAAGCTGATTAGCCAATGGGTTACAACAAAAAAATTGATAAAATAAGTTTTTTTTGGATTTAATAGCATAGATTGAACTGGTCTAAATTATTAGCCTCAATTGGCGTCACCATTGTATGAAAGGGACAATGTGATGAAGAATTCCCGCCAGACAGATACTTGCTATGAGCGCGCTTAACAATCCTCCTTGCAGCTGCTACATTGAGCGTCTCACTTGGATTCGGTGGAACCGAGGTTCCGATCGCCATACCATTCTTTCGTTTGCCTTCACTCCGACCTGTAGCTCATTCAGTGGTAAGGTTCAAACCATGGTCACCAGCCATGCCAAAATGTGACACAGATGACGGTCATAAGAAGTATTGGCTGTTTTAGAAACCTAACCCCCTTACTAAGTGACATCCAAAGACAATGCCAACAACCAGCAGCCAAACTCATAGCAGCAATGTGACGAAATCCGACTCTGGTGTGCTCCTTTATTAACATCTGGAGAACGCGATTCAGGTTCTCACGCAGGTCATTGGCATGACCAGGCTATAAAGGTCTACAAAGAATCACACCGTCCTTGATAAACAACACGATTCTGCAATGAAGTTATGGACCGCTTTTGCTCTTTAAATGAGGTAGTCACTGAGTCCGTGGTTTTGGATGTCTCAACTATCCAACATTTCTGCCATACCAGTCATCTGTGGGCTGCAGTTGTCGAGGTGGGATCTGCAACTGCACACGTCTTCTACCACCATGCCATGGTATCTCAAACTCTGTCTTTGCGCAGGAGAATAGCCAGGAGGCGTGGATTAGTGAGGCTCGTGGCTAGCAGACCTGCTACCGTGGAAACTGCGACTGCTGGAGTAAATGGAAGGATGGAGTGCAAGTGGAGTTGGTGTTCTGCCACTGTTAACAACTGCTGGGAATGAAGGGTCAATATACAGCTGAGGCGACTGGCGACTCCGTCAGCACGACATAAGCCGATTCAGAAGGTCTCCTCTCTATTGTATTGTCACTGATGCATGTTTCTTCACTGCAGTTGCACTCACATTCTCCTGCTTTTCCGTCTTCAGATGACGAGGCTTTTAATTTTTTTGTTCAGCATCGGACCTTTGCATTCAACACCCATTCACACCTCCGCACTGCTCTGCAATCCTCCTCACGCAATTATGCTGCACGTATCACAAGTACATTCTCGCTATTTGCAGCTCGCATGCAGCGTCTAATCTGTTCGCGTCTGGAGGCATCCAGATTTCCAACATGTACGACTAAACAAAGTAGAGCACCACATGTACCTACAAGCATCGTGGCATGTTGGCTTATTGAGGGGACCTCTGCTTGGTATCATATTTTTGCTTTAACTTTTGTCCTTCTGCTGAGGTCTACGAAGCACAAAGGGTGACCAAACACAGAAGACTTTGTAAGTTATCAAAGAAAGTGTGAATGAATTATTGAATGGGGAGAAGTGTCGGGAAGGATCGGATCAAAAAGTGCTTGAAGAGCATTTGTGATGGCAGTTAAAATCCAATGCTATGGGATGATGGCAATGTTCACATTGGACAATGATCCATTCGAAAGGATACGGTCTAGTCGAAAATAAATCCAAAGTGTCATCGTCATCGCATTTTATAAATGCTCTTGCTAATGCAATCCACTTGTTATCTTCTTCCTTTCAAGATCGCTGCCGCTTTCTCATGAGTCGGATAGAAAAATTTGTTTTGCAGCTAGAAAATGCAGCAAGAGCATATCGTCCACTCATTATTGTTGTACCTAAGTCAAAAGAAGATAAACAAATTAAGATCACTTTTTTGTGCGCGGCCTTTCCTAATCGTCATTGAATGGAACTGAGGTAAGTTGGTAGCTTGGTGCCGCAATCACATTCTGCAATTATGATAAACTCACCTCAGCTGTTAAAACATTTGCCAGCTCTGCCTTGACATCCATTGATGAAGCAGCACCATGAAGTAATCAAGCAGACTTTTTAGCAATATGGTAGAATAGGCTTGTCATTTGAGCTGTGGAAATCCTGCTGAACGTTTCGCGTATGTGACGACTAATGACTCTAAAAGGGTATTAATAGAACTAAAGATGAGGTGATCATTTAACATAGTTTACCTTCAATTCACTAGCGATACATTTCTGCAAGGCTTATTAGGTGACCACAACATGTCTTTTTGGACAAATACATACGGGAGGCAGGTTCGCGTTCGCCCCATTGCCTTTTTATCCACCCACGTAGAAGAACGCTTAAAATTCTCAATTTCGAACCCATTTTAGTCGCTTTCACTGATGCCAATGACGTTAAAGTGAACAACGACGTCGACGCATGTGTAGAGAGGCAACTAAGTTCTGTCAAATAAGAACTTCCATTGCGGTGCCTTGATCATTGCATTATTTATTAAATGACACTGAGCTGTAAGGATCAAATCATGTCCATCCTCTTAAAATGCTTCTTTCGGATCTTGTAGATGCCTGAACTTTAGTGACGAATCATTGTTTCGTTTTCATTTTCCTTACTAACCGAGTTCACGCAAGGATGCAATTGAAGGACTCTGGAACCGGCTTGATTCGATCACTCTGAGGATGCAAGAGCAAAGTTGCAGCAATAGAAGTTCATTTCAGCATACGCTTCGGGTGAAGGGGACATTTGCTTTCTCAGCAACGCCACGCCTTCATCTTAATAGCAATAGGGAAGGGTTAGGTCGATTGAGTCTGTTCGCATCAAATTTTGCGAATGTGGAGGAGTAGCGCTGAGGTCAGCATTTGGCGCACAACATGGAACTACTACCTACTAAGTGGCAGTAGAGTTTGCTCGTATAATTTCATCAGCACAGGTTTTGCCATATCTCATTGGTAGAAGTGACTGTAACACGCCATATTTGCATCGTCCGGTGAGCTGACGTCTGAACCATGCCAGTAGTCTTAGTTCAATCCCTCACCAAATGTATTCATCCCTCCTGAGTCTTAGGCTGCTACAACCATATGTACACATGTATTCGACTTCAGCAAAAACAACCCCTAGCGAAAGTCTCGCCATTATGAATTTGCTCATACTCTGTCCCTTGCAGCACCCACCTTTGAGTGTTCGAAACAGTTTTGAGATTCATTAGTATTCTGTGAGACCTGCACAGAATTTCATCCCATTAAAACTAAGGGGTAGCTATCGAGCCCATCCCTCTGTTTTTCAATAAGACTAATCACGTGGTAACCAAAGTGAGCCGAATGTAGGTCATAAGGACGATGACCTAACAGAGTCACTGTTGTGTTTGGTGACATCCATCAGGCAACACGACAGCCATCTGCTTCCATGCGATCCAACTGAACTTAGTGTGACCTAGGCATTTGCCGTAGATAATTAGCTGCTTTCCTTTTGACAATACACGCAACATTCATCGCGTGAGGCGTGACTAATTTAGTGGAATTCCAACCCTTTGAGGTGCTTAGATTGATTATCAGGCTTAATCTTTTCGATACGCCAAAATTGGATGGCCTTACTTCACTTGAGTAGTCATTGACATAGTCAAACTCACTTAAAGAGCCATTTTTAAATTACTGTTTAAAGGAATTGTAATTGTTTAACGCATTCTTAAGCCTCCCAGTGCGCCTGTCTACGAGATTTTAACCCAGCCATGCTTCGCTTTATTTGTCACATGTAATCAGAAGCCGCGATACTTTGGCCTTTCATCATATGAACGTGGCGGTTGCGACCGCGTTTGTGTTTTTTGACCTTATCACCTCAGGTGTAATGGCCACGTGATACCCTGTCCGAACCTGTTGCCCCACTTTTACGGGGTTGTGGACGTAGTAGATGATGATCCAGGACTAACGTGAAGTTTTTACTCAAAACTGGTTTACCAACCTAACGTGATTGGGGCATCACATGGTAATGCAAATCCAGCCACGCGGGTGTGACTTTGACCGGCATGAGTTTGGTCGTTTGCTAAGCGCGAAGCTAAATGTCTGAGCTTGAGGCTTTAGCATTTGGAGCATAGCAGCGGTAGTCACAAACTAGAATTGATGCTTCCATTGGCTGAGAGAGGTAGATTTCGGTCCACAGACCTGGGAGGTTCGTGTCAAGATAACAAACGCTCTTAAAATTTAGTTCACGGGTAACCTGCTGACGGCGGAAAGCCGAGTCTGAGGGTCTCTGAAAGCGACTGAGCAGCTGCCCACTACTTTTATCCTTCTGGACCTTTCTAAGAACTCCTGACTTATACGGCTGTTAACTTAACAAGCGCCTGTCTATTTCAACTCGTACTGGCAGTCATGTTAAATTTATCTGTGATCTACCTTTACACTGTCATTGCGCTCAATTTCTTGCGCAAATTCTACACTAAAGAGGAGGACGGGGAGAAGGAATACAAGTGCAACAACATGTTGACTGTAAGCAATTTCATCACCACACTTCTCGTTTCTTGTATTTTTCAGCAAACAGACGCTATTTGCTCTCTCCCTTTTCCCGCTCTCCAGTGTTTTGTCTTCCACCTCCACACGGGTCTACGAGCGGATGGCGGAATTGGCGATAAGATTGAACCGCCCGACGGTGATGCTCTTGATGCGCTGCGGATCCTCTTTGACATGTCGTTCTTCTTCGTTGTCATTATCATCATCCTCACGATTATTCACGGTTTATGCCTCTGCACTCTTGTTTTGATTGGATTACTAGGCGAATAGTACAGGCTTTTGAAGTTTTGACCATTTTTGTTGATAAGTAGATTCAAGCTGCCCTGTCTCATTGGCGCTTTGTTATCTATCCAGGTTTGGTGTGGTTTTCCTCCACAAGTTTTGCTACATTAAATTCACTTTGATAATTGTGGTGGAACCAATTGGATGTCTTGTTGTCCTCCCCATTTATCAAATAATTGCTCATCTTATGTAGAAGCAGAGGTTTGGCCTTAATCGCACTGTTTAATTGAGTGGAAAATTGTCTACTGAAGCCTCCATTTTTGCGAGACAATTATAGCCGCGCCATTTGGAAATTATGCCTAAAGGCGTTTTCTTCTGTCTTGGTGCTGCAAGAATGGTGGAGCTTTTATTAGAACAAAGTATATACGAATCGGACCCCTTGGCTAATTAGAAGTGCCTCTTTTCGGGTAAAGATGCGGTGTCTTGCCATGGTAAATCGCCATTCGGTATGGCCTCTGATACTGTGGGCATTTCTAACAGCTCTCCTGTTGCCTTTCATTTAAAGGGTTGGCACTCATCGAAGCCTCCTTCATGCATCGGTCTCGCTGTTTGTTTTAAGACCGACACACTAAGAGGGATGCTGTGTCCAAGCCGCCGCTCCCTCCCTAAGGATGGGTCTGCCGACTGCCGGAATGTATTTGCCTATACCCACCCACCGACCTTCGAATTCCTTCTTCTGCTAGAGTTTGGGTTAGGATCAAGCAGACAAAGTCAGGGTTTCTACTTTGATTAATAAGACGTAGATAAGTTTCGACGGATCCTTTGTGGATGCATGGAGGGACTGGCAGTCATCATCGGAAATCGGCGAAGTCGATGACCGGACCTATGCAACTTAGTTTGTGGGAATGGCAATAGTGCAAGATGATGCTCAAAGCTCTTGACTAAAAGTGATTTTTGAAATTGAGTGTACACCTTTGTCCTTCTCTTTTTTACAAGTCTCATCATCGACGCCTTTGGCGACATGCGAGATCAGTCAGAGCAGGTGCGGGAGGACTTGGAGTCCAAGTGCTTTATCTGTGGTATCGGGAAGGGGTACTTTGATGCCACTACACATGGCTTTGATCAGCACGTGGAACGCGAACACAATTTTTGTCAACTACTTGTACGTTCATTTAACTCCACGAGCAGGATTATCAAGGCTTAGCGGATTGGACCGAACGCACAGTCCTCAAAACGTAAGGGTCGAATCGTCTTTTCAGTCTAATCCGTCAAAGCTCCATGATATCGTGACTGGTAATCAGTTAGCCTACTTTTGGAATGGATGGATCCTCAGTCTTCCTCCCGGTCTGATTGTTGATAAAATTATGGAAGGAGGGGAAGTGGAAGCGGGGTAGCGCTTGACATCGATTGTTGTGTTCTCTGAAGTACTATTCAATGCGTGTTGGATTATATGCTAAGTAGATGGGTTTTGAATTGATGCGTTTCATTTTTGATCACACAGTTAATCCTCTCACCCTTTGAGGTCATGTGACACAGGGGGGCACGCGTTGTGCTCTATGTCCACCAATTAATGCAGACACATCTGCCTTTTGTAGGTACTTCCTCATGCACATAATCAACAAACCCGACACCGACTTCACCGGCCAGGTATGTTTACACGTGCATTATTGTTATTTTTGTGTACTCTTTCTTCACTGCGCCACAGTTGTTGCATTTGTTGCTGTGATTCGCATGACAGTGACCGCAGTGCCATGAAAATGGAGGTGTCCGATTCTGCGTGTTACAGGATGGCGAAGCCGCAGACAGACCTGATTACGAACGTCGGATTGTACAAAAGTCTCAGACTGGATAGTTTGATAACTGACTGTGAAAGTCGTCATCATTGTTTAGGCCTTGAATTTCGTCATAGATCATCGCTCAGTGCTGTCGGCGCCTTTACAGGCTTAATTCGTGGACAATGCTGTGCTGGCCTGACTTCATCTCTCATGAGTCAGACCCATTTCCAACGATTAAGCACGACACACCGTCGTTAGCAGTAGTTATTTTGACAAGACTGACGATCTCTAGAGGTTTTTTGCGTTCGTTAGGACTTCTTCCTCAGCAAGAACTGCTCTTGCAAGCAGTACGAAGAGGAGTTGCAAGTGAAGTAGCAGCGAGAGATGCCTTCACACCCAGAACCTCAGATGTCGCCTTTTGAAACAACTCCCTTTTTTCATTCGCATTTGCCTTCCAACGTAGAAAACTGGTGTAGAGAGCAATACTTCGATGCCTTGCATTTTTCGAGTTGGCTTTTCGCCTTTCTCCTTTCCTTTATTTTTTCATTGTCCGTATATGTTACGCCTCTTATTTGGGAAGATATAATCATTACTTAATCTTGGTGGAATGTTTTATCTTTTTATTGGAATGCAGCTAGGGCTTGGGGTTGGTTTCAGCGCCTGGTAGGGTGTCAGGGTTACTACCTAGGAAGGTTGATGTAAGTGTTGGCTTCCACTCTCTTGAACTGGAACCAGAAGAGTGCAATTTATGATTAGATTGGAGCTGCTCGTTGGGTGGGTCATGTGGCACTCCGTTATTTCATCCACAGAAGATACCACAGCTAGAAAGAGAGGGGTTGAGGGGCCACAGTTGGGGTCGCAGTTCTATAGGGCCTTCACAGGTCAAAATAGAGCCGAAAAGGCACGTTTAACCAAAAGGTGCCAAGTTTTATGAAAAAAGATATAAAACAAAATATAACTCAACATCTATCATACTCACGGTTCGATAATGAAATTGACCTTTTAAAAGGTGTTTTCGGCGATTGATTTCAACATTACTGCAAATAAGCGGCTCTAGGTGGAACCGAGTAGCAGAATTTAGACGCATTTGCGATGAGAAGTAACAGAAGTAACTATTGAATGATTCAGAAAAGCATACAAATGAAAGATTGGGGAAAACAAAAATCGGAAAACTATATTAATGGCCATAAAACGCGACTAAGTAGAAAAAACTTTAGCCCTGGACACGCCCAGCCACCAGGATGACAACTAATTCTACTCGATCTCCAAGATGGCGTTAATTTCAGCATAAAGACGCGATTCGTAAAGAGATTACCTTCAAGAAGTTCCTAAATAACCTGGTAGCGTTTTTAGGCTTTAAACGGAGAAACGAGCATCCAGTTACCTCATTGAACAAAAAAGATTCTCCTACTCCAGACACCCACTATCAAACACCATAATAGCCTTGAGTTTGATCTGGAGGCTGCTCTAAATTGATCCCATGATATGTTTAGAACTAATCTTAGTTGAGGAGATTTTTAATTAGTGAGGAAGCCATTCAGAGTGTTACGTCTGCCTCTGTTTATGTCGAGGTGATTGTATACATCCTCAAATTAAGACTATCCAGAAGTCAACCGCTTTTTAGTTCCTTTTAGATTATCTCCAGTTTACATAATTTAGATTTTGCCATTAAAATAGCATTTTACCCAAAGCAGATCTTGGCGCTCATTATAAATGGTTAAGAGTGAGAATATCGCTGCTCTTTTTTCGAATTTTTGCCGATTTTTCCCTTCAGGTACCAAAATTTAAAGCCGGTGAGGAAGAACCAAGGCTTTTGTTTAAAAATTTAACAAATAAAGAAAAAAATATGCCTTAAGATGACCAAAGCGCCTTAAGTTTAGGTGCATTTTAACCTTTTACATTAATTTTTATGGCCTAGGTGCTGCCCTGAGTGTTTTCATTAATTTTTCGGAACGATAATTCTCCTCCAGCACTTTCTAACCATCCACTTGGGACATGTAAACTTTTATCCCTGCATGGTTTACAAATTATTTCTCATTTTTTAGCAAGAAAGTATGTGTAATTACCCTTTTTTCCTTTTCTACTTTGTGGAAAGAATGCATATAAATACAAAGTTACCTACCCAAATTTTCAAGGCATTACACCTCCACGTATTGTCTGGAATGGTTTCCAGGAGAGTATTTGCACCACTAAAAACAGATCTTTAGGACCTTCCTTACTTGTCTTCCACATTCAGGAAAATTTTTAATCTTGAACAACAAGGATTTTATAGAGGGATCTACTTGGCTCTGGTATCGTGAATGGCCAAATCGATGTGAGTCCCTGTTTCAACAAAAAATGCATTGTACCCAATCGGATAACAGCTTGATTAATTTGCATCTTTACAGCCTATTCATTAATGTGCACAATTGCTAATGACCAACCCACCAAGGTCCATTCGTTGCGGCTTCAAAGAGTTATCATTAGGACGACAGAAAAAAAGGAAATCACAGTCAGCCGATGAGGCGAAAGTAGGAAGATTCAAAGTAAAAGCAAATTAAGCGTCAAAATACAGAGTCATTGAGGCCAAAATTTGAAAAAATCACGTAATCTCCCCCCCTCCAAAACAATCGACATGGTCAAAGGCTCAAGAATCCTATTGGCCTGACCCGTAATTAGGGTTTTTATTGGCTCTCATAGACTATAAATATGGTAAGTAATTCAGTCGAAGAAACAACGCAGAACTGTGTGATCCCAAGTACATCATGTCCAACTTTACAGTGAAAAGTTTTTTGGACCTCATAGATCCCGAACAACTCCAAATTCTCGCAGCGCTACAAGCAAATGGTATTGTCCACCTAATTATTTTGTCACTCTCTATATTCACCCTTGTTTGCATACCTTTGTGTCTATAGCTTTTGTACTTTTATCACCAATTTTCATCCAGCTATCGCCATGAGTTTTGATGGACTCATCTGCTGTCCCAATGACCACGCATTTGCATCCAGTCGAGCCAGGAGGTTTGAGACCAAACAGGACCAATTGCATACTCAAAATAGCACACTCGACGTAAATAAGCCCTTGATCCTAGCAAACGTGGAGATATCTATTCACATGCAGACGCACGTGTTTTTATTCCATTTGTTTTGTTTTTACAGGTGCACCAAGTGCGGAACGCTCAGTTGTATTCGAGGGAGGAACAAACTCGGATCCTCAACAATCCGCCTTATCATCTATGTTATCTACCGTGCAACAGCAAACACAACAAGCAGCACTTCTTACTTCACAAAGGGTAGAAGAGACGGTGTCTGCTCTGGCTAAGACGCCTGTGCTTTTAAGACCCAATCCTCTTCCCATGTACTTACCACTGAACAACGATGAAGACGAACAAAACCAACTGAGTCTTTTGCCACCGAAACGGCAGAAAATTGATGAGGCTACCTCCAGTAAATCGGGTGCATTAGGGTCAGCACCTGTATTTCCCCTACGCAGTCCTCAATCGCCTAGCACTCCAAAGCCTGCGCTACAACAGCCATCTTGCATTGACTTGTCTTTGCCTACAAAGCAAAGTGGAAGCTCAGGGCAACCTAAAACTGATGCTACGTTGACGACCTTACCAACATCGAACCCTCTCCTATTGGACACGTCATCGAAGTTACGTCAACAGGTGCAGCAACCATTTCCGACGCCAAGCGGATATCAACAACTTCTGGAAAGCGCTTTCTCAGTGCCAAATCACCTTCTTCTCCAGCAGCTTGCTTCCCGCATGTCTACTCCTGATTCGAACCCATTTACACTGCCAACTGTGGAACAGCCCCAGGTAAGCCAGGCATTATCTGAGGCACAGAGACAAGGCAGGCGCAGGGTTCTCTTTACCCCGTATCAAATTCGTGAGATGGTCAGATGCTATAACCAGAAAAAATACCTCAATGCAGATGAACGCGAAGAATTGGCGCGTAGAATCAATTTGACGGGGACTCAGGTTGGTCAGGCATTAAGTTGTTAAATGAATTTTTGATGGACAGCAATTGGTGTGTAGTGACTACTTATCAACAATTGAGTCGCCTAAACTAGCCATAATTTTGACTTTTCTTTTAGGTGAAGATATGGTTCCAGAACCACCGCTACAAAACAAAGCTGGCCGGTGGAAAAATTTCTGGCAATGAAGCACGTGCAGCACAGCTAATAGTTCGTAAAATGGATGAAAGTACTCCATCAACGGACTCGTGGGACAGCGATCCCAGTGATAGTCTTGGAACTACTGAGAGCTCCCAACCACAACGGAAGCCCCAACAGACAGTGGTAGCGTTGGAGCAAGCCCCTTCAGGAGGTGGTGATATGCTGTCCGAGCTAAAGCAGCAATTTAGGGCAATGGCGAAGATGCTCGAAAGCCAACTTGCTGCTAAAACCGACCCAAAGCAGAATAGCGAATACGAGAATACGAGGAAATATATAGAGCTGACCATGCGAATCATTCGCCTTCTCTATGAAGTGTCTGCGGACTGACCATGGTTGTCTTTCATTTAATGGCTGTGATGTTGGTGTTTTGATAACAGCAATTGTACATAACTTCGATTTTTAGAAAACGAATGAATTAAAGTTGTCTTAAAAACGATGTTCTCGTGAGGATCTATTGTTGAATTTGGAAGTCACTGAACTGGATTGTTTTGGAGGCACACTAAGTCAGGCGTTTATAATCCATACGGAAATAATCTAGCAATAACTTGCTACCGTGCTGTGAAGCACATTGAAAATGGCCTGTGATTGAGTGATAGGAACCTAGAGCAGATGGCGCCATCAAGTCAATACAAATGGCTAGTTAGTTTTTTTGGTGCGATCATGATCAAACGATTTGGTCGTAACTCATTTCCAACTGCTTTGCAGTTCAGAGTAGAACAGAAAAGGTTTCAGGTCGGGTATAGGGCACAGCTCAACATCACACGCGGATCTTGATTTCGATTGCCAGATTGTAGCCAATCAAAGGTCAAATGGTTGACACGTTTACAGAAGGCAAATGTGATCATGCAGGCAGGAAGGGAGATGGACGTCGTTTAATCCCATTGAAGACATGGGAACCCATTCAACTTAACATCATCATTTGCATTCTTCTACTTCTTCCTCTCGCAACAGAACAGCCTATTCCCTTGCTTTAACTGTTCTGTAGGCGAGGGTCTACACAGGTTGATGTATCACGTGCAGAAGCGATGACGACGCTTAACCCATCGAAGCGGTTTGGATTAATGTCTAGCAAAGTTAGGTCAACTTTTGATGTCACTTTCAAAGCACATTGGTCAATGTACTTCCCGAAATCCCCTTTTGCATGGACGAAATGCACTAAAACACCTTTTCCACATTTGGGCACGAACCTCATTGCCAACAAGCAGCTCAATACTGCTTTGACTGACCTCACTTCTACCTAAAACATTCATGGATTGGTGTCAACCCAACTGGGTTCTAGCAAATGAAGTTGCGAGAGAGAGAAAGCAATGAAGTTCTGCCAAGAGAACAAACACTACAGTCCTTCGTCCCATAACGTCTATCCATTAGAAGAGCAGAGCGAACCCCTACACAGAGCATGGAACACGTTTCGCATGCCCTCAACACCCACCTCCTCGATCCATCATTCGACCGCAGTAGCTCGAGCATGAAGCGCTTCTCGTTTGAGTTGATGACATCGCTAAAACCGAAAACTACAGCAGTTCAACTCTAGTGTCAGCACAAATCGCCTACGAGGTAAACGCTTTTAGTGTAACAGGAGTACAGCAATCAATCACCAATGCAGCATTGCATAGTCGCTTCTAAAAAGTTAATTAAGACCACGTTGAATAGGAACCCGACAGCCAACTCTAACGGATCGCCCTCCCTTTACTTCAAGTTGGCAATCTCAGGAGGAGTGAAGGACACAACCGATGGCCTACACACGCACCCCCATTTCCTCCCCTCATCTTTGGCATCAAGCTGGGCGAAACTCAAGCCCTGGTCAAATAATTAGGAAGAAAAAAACCACGTATCATTTCAATAGTTTTTTTAAAGGAATGTAAAAATGTTAATGGCCTGCTCGATTATTCGTGAACGCTTTTAGCTTTAGCACCAACCAGTTCGTGATGGCTGACTGTGTGTCGGATGTGCGACGTGATCTCTAGGCCATGGCAGTAAACGCTAACGCAACCCCTACTGCGATAATACATTCTTACCTCTCTTTCATACCAATGCCATCTTTAGTGTCGAGAAACAGTGCAGTGGAGATATTATCTGTTGAATGCATCGCAAGCCACTAACTGGGCTAGTGAAAACAAATACAAAAGATAGGGAAAAGAGTGCATTTTGAATTCCATTGACATTCGACGTTGCACTGATTTGGTTGAGCAGGACCCGAATAAATGCTTTCATCACTCTCACCGCAACACTGGTGCTCGGCGTATCATCCGGGCTAAAAATGAGGTGTCCTCAGCGTAAATTAATCGAAAAAACACCAAAGTACACAAGAGAATAAGCAATCGAGAGGTTTAACATCCCAATTTGCTAAGTCGTCAAAGGAAAAGAAGCCAATCTTATTTGAACTGATTTTCCGGCTCCATAAATTAACTCTCAATCTTTCCAGCTCTCTTAAATACGTCCTTTTAAAGGCCAAAGGTAGAAACCAACTTGAGTTTATCCAAAAGTTGAACATGTATTTGCAACTGTAGACAAAACGAAAAGCTTAGAAGCGAAAGATGGGATCAAAGAATGCCAAAGGCCTTGCAATGGTGACGAAAGCAATGTCGGTCGAAATTTGGGCCAAGGATCCTTTGATTACAGGTAATGCATAAATGAGTAGCTTATGCACCGGTTTTCAGGTTCCATGATTTGACTTTTAAGCTGTCAATTTGTTGCAGATACTTCGTCTTAGACGTCAAAAGTAACGACCAAATCCAGGCTATCAAACAAGGAGATACGTATTTGTAAAAAAGGAAAAAACGAGGAGCTTGGAAGCAAAGCCTTAAGATTAAGAAGGGAAAATGTTTCTGCTGCAAAGATGAAAACAAACTTTTCATAAATTGAAACTAATAGGACCCTTTTGCGTGAAGGTTTCACTTCGGTCTTTTCCGGCAAGTTACCACACATTTAACAGCAACGCAGAGCAAATTTGAAATTCCCTTCACACATTCATCGCTCGCCACCACAGCATTTGCCAACACTGATTTACTTTAGGACAAATACCACACCATGAAATTCGGTGGCTCATCAGGACTAACTCCAACCCTCTCTAGCGAAAATCATATCATTTAGAAGGTATAAAATCCGCCTAAGCATCGCGTGGGGGATGCGTCAGCACTTAGTGATCGAGGGACGATTGAAGCCACTCAGATCATGGAGTAGTGCATGCTGTCCTCACAATAGCAAAAGTTTGTAGCCCGCTATAGATACTGTAAGCATCCAGGGACATCTGTGATGTATACTTAAAGGGTATACATCAGAAGTCACCTAAATATCAGGGACAAGGTCATGGTATCCACGAGGAGTAGAATTGAGAGCTCCAACATCTCGATAGTTACTCCATGTATAAGTCCAGTAAAAAGAGCCGAATCCGAGGGAGGGAATGGGGCATAGCAAATTAATATTGGCAATTAGATGAACAATGAATTTCGCCATTTCGTGTGCGACTGCGGTGATGTGCCTTTCACTTACCTTGCCGTCATCGCATAACGGAACCTCTACAACACCACTTTCCTCTGTAGCCAAAGGAAACATTTGTACTTTTATGAAAATTGCCCTTTTTAAAAGGAGGAGTCCAGTGGCTCGGAGTACATTTAATCAAACCGTGTTTGTCTCATAGCAAACGGCAGTATCTGTCCTATTACAATTCTTCCTTCTGGTTGAGTCGATTCTATCAGAACCCTTATTTCACTCTCCGTAGGCGGAGTGACAGCTGAGTCGTGCCAGTAGACCCTCTCATCCTCAGCTACTCTGCATGTCCCTTGACTGCTACACTTACCTTAACGATTCAATGAAGCACGAACGGCTTTAGCTTTAATGTATCTGTCATTACGAGAAAGCCACTTCAAGCCAGACAGTCGGGTGTAAACCGGTTTTCACATTACGGGACCGGTATTATGTAACAGTTTTATCATCTGAGGAGAACGATGAATTGCCTGTGTTCTCTGTTTTCCAACGGCCTAATTTGAACGATCTACCACAAGGCGAACCCTTGCAGTTCGCACAGACGTTTGCAACCTGGCCTCCGATAGGGCTAATAAAGTAGTTGCCACCCTGTTGCTGCATGTGTTTGACTCCAACGACCCTCACCAAAAAAGATATGAATCAGAGGCTTCAAACGACCAAACATTCGGTCACACCAAGCCAATCTCTGAGTGCATCTTGATAATATCAGGTCCGTCTCTCGCCTAACAAGTTGACGAAGCTTTTACCATTTTAACATGGCCAGAGTTGTGTTTTCATAAAACAAAAGGAGTTACAAAAGCCCAATGCATCAAATAGACGTTTTTTTAGGCGGCATACGCTAAAAAAACGACTCACTTTTAATGGCCGGTTCACCTCTAAATATTAGCAAAACCTAGTTTGCTTCTATTTGGTACCCACCAGAGTCATTTGAGCTACCATAAATACGATTGTCTAGAGTTTAGTCCAGACAACTAACTGCTTGCAGTTGAGGAAGAGGACAAGGATGATGCAGTGAGTGTGAGGTCGTGCGATCGCTTACAGCAATACGACATGCCTCCGAGTGCTTGACTAGCCGCGTCGATTTTCGAAGAGACGGTGCTCTCGTGAACACCTTCGAAATGTTGCAGGAAGATCTATCGCGCAATAGAATGGCCCTCAAAATGAATTTATGGAAAAATGTGGCATCACTTGTCCACCCCAATTGTACAAACTTCAAGGTTAACTGCCTTGATTGAGGAATCTGTGAGTGTGGCAGGTTGCTTGCTGACATTTACTACAAAAACATAGCTAAAAAGCAGCATAATATTGTCACTGCGAAGACGCCTAATTCGATTCTGTTACAAAGGCTTGATCCTCATAAGGTAAGCACATCGAGAGGTTGACTATGCTATCTAATGCCAGCTACAGAATGGACACGACAGCTGCCTCAACGGCTTAGTAAAATGGCGGTGTGGACTGTGCTGCCAAGCCCTCTCATTACAAAGCCTGGAGGTGCACAATGCCACATAGGTCAATGGAAAGGACTAGCCAAGCAGGGTGTGAATGGCCAAATGAGTGTTAAGTGTTGCCCTTGGGCCGCGGCACTAACTCCAATATCACTCTGACCTATACCGATGTGGGGATTCATCTGCGCACAACTTTAAGATTCCGAGCTTTTCTCCTTTACCGCTAGCAAAGCAGACTACGGAACTATTTTAACGAAAAATCACGTTTTAAAATGGCCACTCTCACTCGTTATTAGCTGCCCATCTGTAGGCATCCAGTTGCTATTTTCTAACCATGGTGAAGAAAACACATGATCTGTTGAGCTCATTTCAGGCATGAAGATAGGTTGTGCAAATGTGGGTGACCTGACACCCTCATCTCATTGGTCGATGAGGCTTTTATAGTTAGACACATGAAAGCTTGCAACTGATTGACTGACGAAATTGAGGGCGAATACCTCTCAACTAGAATACTTCATGTTCAGGACTCAGCAACACCCAGAAGCACCTGATTCTTTAAAAGTGGCAACCATAGCATAGACTGACTACATTTGTGTGGTGCCTCTTCTGCAGATTGCAGCGTGAACGATCTCGATACTAAAAACATCGAGTTGAACAGAGGTGGTCACTTGGCCGTCGCCAGGCTAAATATGGGATCAAGAATTATGGTAAATACAGCTACTTCAATGCCGTTCTTCAGCATCTCATAATGACAGGCTCACTGGCATTGCATTTGCATCGGCACGTTATTGATCTCAGCCCGTGTGCTGATTGCAAGATTAAGTTACTGTGTTGACTCAATGTTCTTAGATTACTGTGAAAGGCGTATGATGCGAAAAACATTTTGGGTGGCGGTGGCAATGACAAAGTCGTCTACTCTGTGTCAAGTGAGTTTGATATAATTAAAACCGGTGAGTAGACAGTGATACTGTTAAGTTGATTTAGCGGTGGCTTTTGATGCTTTGAAGTGGTCTGCAATTCCCTGCAATTCGGTCACCACAAAGATACTAACGAGTGACTTTTGGCTTTGCCTAGTCTTAAAATAAAAAAAAGATGCCGCTACGGCAGAGCAGGAGCATCCACCTATATGTTGGTCTGACAAAGACTAAGTGTTAGTTTGAATGACTTTCTCCTTTCTAACTTGCATGCCATGCATATTACTTAAAAAATCGTTCATGAGTTATTGTTGTAGTAAAATACAGTGTGTGCCACACTGTCGTATGATCACTAAATCAATCTCTTTTTAAGTGCATGCAAAGCAAAATCATCCTAAAGGACAACCAACTTGTGAGAACATTGCCAAATTACAGGATGGAGGAGACTACTGTTAACTGCTACAAAGGAATCACAGGAATCGTGCATCGCAAGAACGTTTCCCGCGGTCAGCTCACTGCTTAACGTACAGCAACTGACATCAGAGAGCTAGCACAGATGCTTAGCGTAAAGCCAAGCTCATAGTATTACCTGAATAGCTTACTCGCATAGCCCATAACTCCATGTGAAATGTGCTATGCACGGCATTTCTTTAGTTCTGGTTGATACAAGAGGCTCCCGTCTTTCATTAGAGTCACTAATCGGCTGCATATTTCTGCTTTAGATCATGCTGCTGTTTATGAAGTCTTCGAGGAACCATGAAGCCATAGTGAGATATACCTTTGAAGGCCAGTCAATCTTAACTGGTAAGTTTTATCATCCTGGACAAATTGTTGGCATTCAATTTCATGTGGAGACTGCTTTAGTCGCGGTCGCTGGTGTCGACATACAATTTCTGGAAGTATTGTTGCATTTTTTGATACTTATTGAAATGGACTGCGCAGTTGTTTACATGTCCCGTGATCATCTCCAAATCTTCTGCGCTATATCCCCGCTGCGATTCTGAAAATATTACCAAGTGTTTACTTTTAAGCTTTCCTGATAAATGTAGGCTCAAAGATTTTCTTGACAACTTTTTGCTACAAGTCACCACTACTCCCTTGTTAGGGCAGTGGCGAATAATGTCCAAACACTAGAGCAGAAGAATGTCAAATGGAAGAGCTGGTAGTAATTACTGCAGAGAAAGTCATTCTCGTTTCTGTTCACTTGCTTGCACCTATTGAAAGTATGGTCTCTCCACACAAATAAATCAGTCTCGGTACAAGCGTGGACTACTCAACCTTTTGCCGCTTTAAGTGCATTTGCAACTGAAGTGAGCTGGGTGAGCAAGTCGAAAATGGGTTCATCGTTTTATGCGAACAGTGGCTGTCAGGCAGTTTCCAAGCCAGTATACTACGCTTGGCTGCTAAAAGCTACGATTTGCTAAAATGAGGATAATGTTACGGTTCCGCTTAGCGCTTAAGCCACACAAGCTTTGCCATATCCATCGCTACGCTTGTTTGCATGTTTACTTGATTCCACCACAGCATTTACCTGTATTCGTCCACGATTCCACCTCTTCATCTGTCCACATACACACCCACACAAGCCATTATAATGGTAATTTTAAGGAAGTCATTCCATTGAATCATCCACAATAAATCGGTCAGCATCATAAGCATTCCGTTTGCAGTTTAAAGGAAGCATTTTTTATTTTTGCCTGTGAGTTCGTGGCCTGTATGTCCTGTGGATGGCCATGGCGCTTATCGTAACTTGTAACGTCATTAGCTGGGGGGTTGAACGCCATCATTTCTTTAAAAAGGGAGATGACGGAACAGTAAGTGGAATAAGGTGACAGGCTGCGACAAAATATGCTGCGCACTTAGACAAAATAGTGAGATTTTAGCCTACGCTTTCTACACAGTCTAAATGCTCTTGAAGAAAGTTTACGAATTCTTCTGAATCATTGCCATCACTATTAGTGTCCTAGCTTGAATCCGACGAAGTATGTCTAAAGACCCTAATTATGCTAAGAACATTGATCAATGATTGCAGCAACTGCGACCATAAGCCAAGAAAAAGGGACAATTTCTCAGGAAACGCAGGCATTCCTTTGGCGACAAGTTTTTAATAGGAAGCATATACCTAAGTAAACTGCTGGCTCGGTGAATTGAACAAGTGGACGGAGGATGCCGTTAAATTGCTACTTGACCATCACTTTTATGCCGATTCACAAGACATGCAGCCCACCAACTCTCAGACAAAGATGGAAAGTACTTCCTTGATATTGATGATTATATATCCGCATCACTACCTAACTGTTCTTTAATTCCCAATGGCTTCTTAACTCCTAAGAGATAGAAAGAGTTCCTTTCACGCATCAGTGACTCCATCGCAAGCGTTGGATCCATTGGAATTATTTTTGACATTGTCAAATAATCTGCAATCTTCCGATTTTGATGCAAACCCCGTAAACGATGTAACATCATGCGGGCATTAACATAATTACTTATGACAACTTCATTGAAATATCAGATGTCAGTGTCGAATACCTCACCTTCGTTTCACAACAAATTCGCGAATGAAATACAGATAGGACAGAACTTAAGGGAGAAAGGAACGCTTTTTATGTTGGTCATATTCCAAGCAGTCAATTAGGCCGGTCTGAGCAATGGAGCGATTCCAGAGAGGTCGTAGCCAATCTCATCCAGATAACACCTTGCCAAGTCTACTCAACGTGTTTAAAAGCGTCGGCCAGAAATTATGATATGGTCTTGGAAGTAAGTTGAACCTCCTTGGCTCTCTAAAAATGCTACTTGCTCAGTTTAAGTACAGACTGATGTCTAAGTATATTCAACTGATCATAAATCCTCAGACATGACGTATCAGGTGATTAATGAAAGCCTTTGCAGGTGAAACCGCATAAAAGGAAGATTTCTTAAGCTGTTATGCAGATATCTTAACGCTGTTGACATTGTCAATATTTGCACGGCGATTCCGAGCTACAAGTGGATCCTCTTTATAAAATGGCAGTACTTGCACATCAGCAAGTAAATTAGATTGACATACAGGTCTGCGCAACGCTTTGATAGGCTCGCGATCTCCGTGCTCTACAAACATTCCCAAAGCCATTGAGAAACACTGCACCAAGTGTTGGACATGCTTCCATTGCAAGTGAATAGCGACGTATTTCTGAACATAGTAAATCCTACACTCGTGCGATAATATGCGTTTAGGGATTTCGTTAAATGCTCTTAAGGAAGTCTGATTTTTCCTGAGGACTTGATTTTTGGAACTTGTTAAGAGGCAATAAGGGAGAGGTCTGTGTAGGCAAAGGAGGGTGTTGTAAGGGATGCGTTCTTTACACGATTAAGCTTCCCCAGTTTCAAAGGATCGGTTTTGGTATTTTAACCGAGTTACATGCCATATTAAGGACCTTGTCGACTAAACGAACCTATTAGACTATAAATATTGTTGATGTGAAGCCAAAGAGAGAGATTTGGTTGACCTTTTCATACGGTACACAGAGAAACTCGGTTTCATGAATGGCTCTCCTCTAACAACTGTACCAGTGAAACCGGCGAATATGGCACGCTCAGGATAGTGACAGCTGCATCACAAAGCGCAGAAACACATTTGAGTCAGTTTGCCAAGTGTGATTGGGTAAGAATGCAGGAATCTGCAATGTAATTAGCCGCGAAGTCAAGGTAAATAGAAGATATTCCTTCCCTCAAAACACTGTTTTTGTCTACCTTGTGGTCAGGGATGTAGTGTCTGTTACTTAGGCAGTGCCATCAACAGCAGTTCTAGCCTGACCGATGCTTCAAAATTAAGTAAACTAATGCTTCATTCAAGTGTTTTGCGACAGCATGATTAAAGCAATGCTTGCAAGGTGGTCTACAATTGCTTCAAACAGTGAAGACTTTTCTCACTCATGTTCATGCACGTCCATCTCCTCCTCGGTTGACTAGCATCCCACTTTTTTGTCAACTGCATCCGCATATTCTTCTTTTGATTTGAAAGTACTATTACAGGCGCGTGGCATTCCCGTGCATGCTCTTAAATATTTTGTGCTTTGCTTCACTCATTTAGATTAACATTTGCCAGATAGGCCTTTTATCTTAGATCAGACGACTCAATTAATTGCTGTGGAGGAGTGCTTTTTACAGGCCCTTTAATAATCTGCATTTGACGTGAATGTCACGAGGTCTCTGCTTTGGCAATCACCTGCTGTCGAATTAAATCGGACGGCTTGGAGACACTGCCACTGGCTTTGTGTGATTTTCACACTCATATAGGTAGCATTTGAGGATGGGAACTTTCTGATAATAGTGGTCCCAGAAAGTTTGGCAAGATGTAATTCGACAATATTTTAATCTGGAAAAAGGAGAGATTCAGCCCATTTCCGCGATCTGCAAAAATAAAATGTATGTTTCACATTAGATACCTGTGTCTCACTTTAAATACTGACCCGCCGAACCTGTAAAATTTTTAGATTATTGAGTTGAACCGTGCACCAGTAAAAGTAAAAAACTAATCAGAAATACAGAGTGGAGCAGTAGTTAGGTAAATGTCTGGGTCGAATGGCAGTCAACTCAGATTGGTCTTTGTCGAATGTTAATTGCGAAATTGTGTAGTTTTGATTTTACTTTTCTCCACTGGCTAAAATTTCATAGCATTCTGCGATTTTCCATTCAAAGGTCAGAATTGTATCAGCAGAGTTTTCTAGTTCCTTTAAACAGCTAACTTCTCGTAAACCTGACTGAAGCCAAATTTTATTAATAAATCGCTCATCAGTTCTCCTAGAGAGGCAAAAGGCAAGTCCTATTTCCATAATCTGGCATCACACTAGTCGGCATATGCACAGATTCTCCAAAGTATTCTTAGCACGGCTATTACTCATGCACAAAAGTCAAAAGTAGGAGCGGATTCATAAGCGATCAGGTCATGTGCTTCGGATGCTGGTGGTTATGGCCTAGCCGACCCCACTAATGCCACCTCTTCTGGGGATCCCATCGTAACCACCCCATTTCTGCGGACCACGAAATCCTCTGACGAATCTCTCCTTATGAACGTTGATGTGCCACTTCCGCAATTTCATCTACATAGCAGCTGAGTGCTTTAGAGGGTGTAACGAGGCTCTCAAGCCTTCATGACTCAAGTTTCATTGAATTCATAAGACTTACAATGGTTAACGAATGATGCAGTATGAGCTATTCCTCGGTGGCTATTGCAGTAGTCTTGCTGAACGGCAAAGCATCCATGTAATGGATTATGTAGTCGAAGCTATCGAGTCTAACCCAGTGCTTTCTAAAGAATAGCACTTTGCTACTTATCAGCAGACTCATGAACAGCGACAAATCTATCTGCAGAAGCGCTTTGCAACCAAGTTGATAGTTTTTATTAAACAACCTTCAATAAATTTAGTAGGCAAATGACGCCATTGTCAGCTGGCTATTTTATCCTAAACTTCTATAGCAAGTATTGCAGCAAAGCGTACTGGAAAAGTCGGCAATTGTAATGGCAAAGTAGAAGCTAGGGCGACTACACTGGTGCTACGGCACCATTGCGCACCAACGAAATTTCCTTGCTTCTCTTCAAATAGGTCATTCGACACAGCTGATATTAGCACAGACATTATTCAGATTCGTTGCTTGCCAAGGTTCTTGGACGACTTTACAAATAATTCAACGACGAAATTCCATCTGAAAGGAATTTAGGGATGGTCATTGAAAAAGTTTTCATACAGATTACTTATCGGCTTTCACTGCATTTCAAAGTTGTAAGAGTGAGATGACGAAATGGACCAGTTGAGTGGAATATTGCAGAATCGCTGCTGCTCAGGTAAAAAGAAGAGAGAAACGTTTTCGTTTATTTTAATAGCCAGCATGAAAGTCATAAGAGTTTCTGCGCAGGAATGCAGATATTATCGAATAAGGATGATCGAAATCATTTCCGGAATACTGATAGGAAAGTAAATAGTCCGTATGAATGCAATTCTCTGCCCAGGTTATAGTCTAAAATTTAGACTTATGTCCGTACCGACAGTTCTGGTGTCACATTACGACACAAAACAGACATACCAAGTATTATTAGCTCGCTGATGTTATTGTGTTTTCTTCCTTTTGTAACCCGTATCCATACTTCCAGCACTTTTGCCTCAAGCAAAAGAGAAGACGGTTGCAGGCAACATGCACTATCTCAGACAGTCGATTGTAGTGTTCTTCTTGATAGTTAACCGATCCACGTTCGCTGTTTTTTTCACAAAACAGGTCTCAAGTTCAGTAGTTGCCTTCGCTGAGGGGTTCTCTTGCATATCTTTCGTATCCCCTCGTTTTCCTTTGCTGGCTATTATGCTCGGACCCCTTTGTCTATATCAACATCATCGGCGGGTCATTGTCAACTGCACAATCACAATGCATGCACCTACCACGGAGATTGTAATCGTGAGTCGACTGCAGAGTAATGAACACCATTCGGAAACCGTGCAGCTATCATGAAATCCACCGCGTGTGTACCCACATTTCCATCCATATTTACTGCTGGTGTTCATCATTATTTTTATCGCCTTCCTATTTTAATGGACCTACTGACTCATTCGCAGGCACATTTCATCCACTGTGCAAATGCCTTCACAAAGATATTTCTCATATAGGTGTCATTCATTTACCAGCCACCCATTCCTTAAACGCACTTGCGCTCTAAGTGAGCATGGCGTCAGTCACACGCCATCGCCGGTACACACACGATCATTAAGTACAGGATGTCAAACAACAGCAAGGGATGTGCCAACATCCTTCTTGTCAGATCAAGCAGCGATGTGCCTGCACTACTTCCGTCGACTGACAAATCGCAGACAGACTCTAGTGGACCAGAGACTTCTGCATTTTAAACAAAGGAGAAGTAACTGTGCGAAATAACGGTCATCAACATGCAGTCGGTCTACAAAAGAGTAAGTCAGCAGTCTCCCATGTCATTTTCTGACTCTGCTCCATGCACGACCGACTGTAAAGGCACCCAGCATCATCAAGTGCGTAGCATGCAGTAAAAACATGGAAGAAACAGTTTAACCTCAAAAGATATTACATTAGTAATAAAGAGGGTTAGCGTATGGCGGTAGAAGATAGCAGCATTGTAAAACCAAGCGGGTTATTTTTTATACTAAATTGAGCGCACCGATTTTGTGCTTTGCCTAGAGGCCGAGTGAAATTATGTGCCTCAGTGGCATCAAATCATCAGATGATTGTGTCATTGCGCCTATGAAATTTCACTCTGCAGCCGGCCTCACCACTTGTAAAAGAACTCAAGGCACACACCACCCTTTCGAGTAGAAGTATTAGTCCTTCAGGAATAATACTTATGCCTAAATATTTTGCTATTTTGGGCACAGAACTCTGTGCACACATTGAGTAGATGGATTGGGAGTGGCTGCCATGAACTACAAAGCTAAAAGAGAATGAGTAAAACTCAATGATAGCACTTTATCATTGACCAGGATTTCAGCGGCCTTTAACATGGAATTGCAGAATGTACTGATTTGGATCGCGGGCAAAGACGAGAGAATGAGCAATCAAGTAAAGTCCTTAATTAAAGTGACTGAAATTAACCCAAGTGAGTGCAGTAAAGCATGCAGTATATGCCAGTTCATGTCTACGGATTGCGCCTATGCTACTACTTTCAAGTCAAGAGTATGTGAGACAGATGTGGTTTGCAACAAGGTGGGGTTTAGATCAACGAAAAGGGGGAGGTAAGTGCATGAAAGGTATTGTAGGAGCCTACGCTATCCCGGAAAAATGCACGAACTATCCTGCCGAAATTCATCCACTTAAAATATATCCTGTTGATGTGTAGCTAGACTCACAGCATCACTTATGCTGCTATTTGGAAGTATGTGCATGATGAAGGAAAATTCAAGGTCGAACGCAAAGGATGGCCCTCTATCAAACACTTTGTTAAACAAATTAAAGCAGGCGTTATCATCTGCTTACCTCATGTTCCCTCACACAGCGATTTTGGCTGCTCATTAGCCTCCCGCATTAAAATCCGTATCATACGCAAGGGAGGCAGAGAATTTCGGTCCGAGCCAGCGGGTCGGAAGGGATATTTGCAAGAGTGTTTGATATGCAACCCACGTGGCGTCAAACGTTCAACTTGCCTTTAAGCGTCACGATCAGACCATAAAACTTTTTTGTACCCGGCCATGGTAGCAGAGGATAGTTGAACTTTGAATCCCATTGGCAGCTCCTTCTCTTTGTTGCGTGCCTATTTCCGCACGTTGCGCACCCAGAATCCAGATCTGAAACTATGGCTTCTTGATTCTTAAATGCAATGGTTGAACGAGTGCATAATTTTCCTATAGCTGGCTTGTGGCGATTGAAATTCTCCTTCGTGTTCAAGAAAACCTTCAGTTCTACGCATTTTTCAACATCCGCTAGTAGAATTTGTTAAGAGAATGAGAGTAGAGGCCTGATTATAGACAACTCGAATGCGCTTTTTTGCCACCACGGAGAGAAAACGACGGATATTTTGATTGCCTATTAGCAATTTATGTCGATCATGCTTTATTCTTTCAATTATCCGTGTAAATTGGCTCTATTCATTCCACGATTAGCAATCAGCCTATCACACGTGCGCCCAGCAAGGGCTAAACGGATTATTCGTCCCCCGTTAAAATGCAGCTGCGCCGTATTTCCTGCCACCTCTCTATATTTTTTCATTCCACGCATCCTTTGAAACTTTTGCTTTAGTCCTTTAGCCATTTACCTGCATTTGTCTACGATTCAAGAGTCTCATTTATCAACATACGTGTTCACACAAGTCATTATTAATAATATCTTAAAAGAAGTCCTAACATTCCGCACTTGTCTGTCTATTCATCCACAAAATCGGTCAACCCAGCAAACTTCATTCTCCACCGTTCCTACTTTGACCTTCTGATCCTATACAATCTCATCAATCTATGCCTTAGTATTCCATTTCTCCACGCGATTTGCACTACCGCATCATCTAATTTTATACACATTTGCGATACTTTGTCCAAAGATGACATGTCCACTTTCCTCACTACCGTGTACTCATGCATAGGTTCCTGTGACATTAACGCATACCATTCCTAGATAAAAGTTTTCATTTTCTTGCCCCTTTTTCCCTTAGCCAAACTGAATGTTTTTTCCTCTAAAATAATCCCATAATCTTCACTAATTATTCAATTCGCACTCAGTTCTATTTCTTTCAGTGCAGCTGAGGGAAGAAATTACTATGCAAAAGTCAGTCTTAACGTGTGGTCAGTCTACAAAATAGTAAG
>JADWOT020001616.1:0-17000 GCA_036345935.2 Taenia hydatigena
CCAGTAGTCCCCTATGTTCTCCATCAACCCTACTCTATGCACAGCTGAATGCAGAGGCGTCCAGCATTGGAAAGTATTCACAACCATACAATTGAAACAGTTTTTCGCCAGGAAGAACGCACATATAACGTACGATTTAATTCTCTAGTAAGAACAAAAGGTTGCATTTTCAAACCAAGCAAATGACAATGGACACTAAGTGAAGCGCGTGCAATTCCATACCTCAGTCCCATTAAAATGCCATCTAAATAAGCTGCTGCGTCTGTGCCTTTCCATCTGCTAATGGCGTTTCCACTTGTTAAAGGACTTCTGGATACAAATCACTGGCCCCCATGGAAGTTAAAATTTTTCGGGAAAAGTTAGGCGGTCCAATTACTAACGAATATAATTATGACACCTGCTTCTCTTGCCATTTTAGGGCATGGATAAGCGCGTACTCACTGATGGATAAGCATGCAAAACTGTAAGATAAGTAGTGTGGAAGTGACTGCTATGAATTGGAAAAGAGGAAACAACCTAGGAAGTCCCTGCAGCTTTGTCTCATTCCTGTGTAGGTTTTCGGACATATTTAATTGAGAATTTTAGGGAACACTGGCCCAGACTCGGGCCTAGGACAGGGAAATGAGCAATTAGATGGGGTATTTGGTTGAAGTTGACCATCAAATAAGTAGCCAACGCTAAGCAAAGTGAATAGAGCAAGGAGTAGAATGTTCGCCGACTCGTACGCAAATGTTTAAACCTACAGTTCTACTTTGAAAGTGACAGTATTTGAGGCCAATGTAGTTGACAACGAGGTGGGATTCGGATCGACAGGAAAAGGGAGGAGAGTACATCGGTAGGGGCTGGAGAAGCCATTTACTATATCACACATCATTGTAACATTCCCTTAATCACAATGTGACATCAGGCAACTGAACAGAATTTTGCTCTGTTCCAAGTATGAAATCTTATTTGGGCTAGGATTCCTGTTCAAGTCCTAGTTTACGTGACAGACACCAGATCTCTCTCATCCCACTACAGGTAAAACAGCGGTCTAAGACAAGAAAGCTTGTATTCACTTAAATATAAACACAATGAACGAACCTGTTTACAAAGCCGAGAGTTTCGCATAGTGTTGCAGATAATTAGATCAGAGATTCCTGCATCCGCCTCCAAATTACATCTTGGTATGCCCATTTAAATATGTCCCTGCGATTTGTAATGTGGACACCACTATCTCTGGCGTGCCAAATTCGCCAGTTCATAGGCGCAGTCAATAGAGGAGAGTTATTGACGAAGCCGAGTTTCTTCGCATACTCCATGAAGAGGTCCATCCCACTTTCCTCCTTGTTCCTCACATCGTCTATAACTACAATTCCAAGTGTGTGCGTGGGCGACAAGGTTCTAAATATGGCTAGTAGTTCGGTGATAATGTTGGAGCCATGCCTTGGAAACAGTGAAAGCTCAAGTACATAGAGTACGCAGTCGAACACGGCAAATTGTGTTTTACTCAAGCTTTTCTCGTACGAATCGCTACAAAGTACTACATTACCAGTATCCGGAGAAGGATAAAAGGTATGTGTCTGAGGGGGATAACGGTGAGTTTGAACGCACACCGATGTGGGACGGGTGGAATTTACTATTTTGAGAAATGCATTGCTGTTGACGCCCAATTGATGCACTGGATAAGGAGCTCTGCTCCGCTTTGCCAAGATTGAATTGTATATAAGGCAACTGACTGTTTCATACACATCGTAAGGAGCTCGAAGTTGTGAGAACTGATGGTCAAATTGCATTTGATTAAAGTGCTGCTCGACGGCTTTGCAAATGTCTGCTGTGCGTGGAGGTGACACGTCTGAATACAATGTAGTGTAGACTCGTTTGTCAATCCACTTCCACTTGCTGATGTACGAGTAGGGCGTTTGTAGGAAGAGAATCCACTCCCAGCTTGGAATCGCCGCGCAAACATTCACTATGTCAACAACACCAAGGTATTTGCACAACATTTCAACCAAATCTCGACGGAGGTCCGTGATCTTCTTATTTTGCCATTCCGCCTGAAAGATGCAATCGGTAATTAACTGACAACTTGGAATATTCTAGGCAGAATGAGAATGAACTATCGAATGCATCAGCTTGATGATATACAAAAAGCAGAAGATACCTAGGCCGTAGTTTGCAGTTAAACTGGGGGAATAGTATTTTCCGATAGTCGGATAGACTCAACTTACTTCCAGCTCCATATTGTGAATTCTGACGGACAATTTGAAGCTCTCGCAGCGTGAGTGAAGGAGGACTGCGAGATGGACCTCAAATCATCTTCACCACTGAGAAGCGAGAGCTAATCAGCCTTGAGTGCCATTTAAGTGTAGTTCGAACCGTGATTACATTAACCTGGGGATGTAAAATCACTCCTCTTCATCGTGTGATATACAGCTAGATTTCCCCAAATCTCATTATCTATCAAAGTTTCGGGACACTTTGAATAGAATAGCATTGTTAACTCATAGTTAAGCGTGTCCAGATTAGTAGCCGGCAGCAAAATGCCGTTGACTAATGTAAAGGCTGGTTTTCTTGGTCATTTGTGATTCTCGATGGAGTTCACAGCTTAATCGAATCCTGCATTAAAAGAGTATTTCAGTCTTACATCTAGCTATGATTGCGCTGAATGTTTTGCAAAATTTTCGGCCTGTGAATCGATTCTCTATACTGGAATAGACTCTAGCCAGGCTAGTAGGTGACTTTGACTTTAAGTATCTCTTCCATCACATGGAAATTTGAAGACAGGCACAAATGCCTCGCATGTGCACTCTTTCATCGTTGACTATGTTGTAATGGGTGACATTGAATGTTGTAAGAAAATAAGAAAATGACAGGCTGTGCAGTAATAACTTTTTGCGTGACCACAAAAGCGCCTATAAACCTTACCTAGCGGTGCACTGTTACGCCACTTGACCCTTAAATTTATTTAGAATTCTGTCCGAGGGTCTAGTAATCACCATTTTACCCTGAGATGGCTTTCAGCTCTGTGCAAGCGTTCATTTTTATCTCATTTGACTGCCACAATGGCCCTGAATATTATGCAGGAGTCTATTGCAACGCATTTTTACACCCCTAATGTTATCGAATCATGTAAGGGCTCCATTAAAGCCTCATTTGACTTATAAAATCACATTTATTTGCATCTAAGCGTTCGCCGCTAAGCTAGTTACTGCATAAAAAGAATATGAGCCCTGTCCGGAACCTATTTTTGCGTCTTTAACCTCGAATTGACCTTGAGCTGAGTCCTTTAGTTTGCTATTTTGGGATTAGCCATTAATAATGAACTTGAACTCTGCCTCGGATATCGACATCGCGTCATTTGACTCCAAAAGTCGCCCTAATCTGTGTCCATGTCACCGTAGTTATGTCATCTGACGTGGGTCTAGCCTCCGTCATTCGTCTCACAAAATGCCGCTTAATTGTGCCCTAGCATTCACCATTGCGGCTTTGATCCTCAGATGGGACCTTGAATTCTGTCCAGGGACAATCATTGCGCCATTCAACCTGCATCGCTTATTTGGATTTAGGTTTGGGCTGAACAAACTAAGTTAGCCATATTGCCTTCAATGAGCTGGTCAACCACTAGACCACACTAACAGATAAAATTTCACCTTTTTGCAAAATGTATGCATTCTACTTAAGTATTACGGCTTTAGAGAGACCAAATTCTCCGCATTAGTGTGTGCTGAGTTTTAATTCATGTAGCGCACCATCCTATCTAGTTCAAACCTCTAAGAGCCATTCTGATTGAGCGAACAGTCCTCTTAACAAAGCTTATAGGCCTCTGCATTGGCATTGGTTACATAAAAATATGACAATTGACAAGTGATCGGCTGCCAATCCTTCATGTGTTTTCAACTAAGAAATAACGAAATCTTCAGGTTTATATTCTTGTACCTGATAAAATGTGCACGTTGAGGCTGTGAAGCAGAGAGATGTTTTAAGATTACTGCATTGCTAAGACGATTTATTGTCAGCGCACATCCGCTAATACTCTCTTCTACAGGGTCGAGTCTCAATGGCATCACCTTATTTTGTGAGAAGGTAATTAATACTCGAGCGTGTTTTGAAGCCAGTTAATACAGCCAGTTGAAACATTTTGTTCTGAAACGCAAATCGTCCTGAATCAAAGCTAACCAGCTCGATTGCTTTGCGATTAGCCCATTATCAGAGTCAGTGATGGTTAACTTATTTCACACACGTCACGTCATCTCTACTTACCAAAAAAAGCTTGTGTAAATGGTCCTGCATGCTATAAAGTTGGCACATATATGCACTACTCCTCCAAGCTCGTAATATTTTTAAAGTCGGTGCAGAGTTGTAGTGAAATCGTAAAAGACAAAAATAATTCAAAGTGCAGAGTTAATCAATGGGCAACTAACCATCTAGCTTAACTAACTGCTGACTTGAATTCCCTTTAATGGGTAGAAAGAGCTAAATTGTGGGAATCTTTATCACAATAATCTTTTCCTCTCCTTAATCTCCTCTAAAATTGTCATCGTCCCGCACACAAAGACCGGTCCACAAAGTGCTAAAACTGATTGCATGTAGCCGACTTAGTGTTCTGGAGACCGATGTGCCACATCTGAGGTGATGGAATTTATTGCGGTCATAAGACACTTTGATCGACATAGTGGATAGCGCCTACAATGGCACTGCTTTGCAGAATTTACCACGAACAGCATGGAGCGAAATCGGCAAGTGGAGGAAGTCTCGAGAAGCACACTGTTAATCGTTTTCTTCTAATAAATAATTGATGTTAGCGAATCCGCCGTAAGGGATAGATTTTTGTGCGTACCCATCAGCGAGGTGGGATATTCATCAACATGTATGATGTGTTCCAGTGGGACGCGTCGTGATTCGCCACTGCCAATACTGAGTCGGGATCAAAAAGGTCTTTTTAGCCTTACGGAAGAAAAAAATGAAGCTTTCTCAATGAGAATAATGTTTCACGCCTAGCGCAGCCTTGCGATGATTGGGTCGTATCTGAGGCACAGCATTGTCACAGGTAAAATTTGAGGTTTCGGTTCTACTCTACAAATCCTAAGCGAGGCAAAAGGATCCATTTGCCAAAAGCGTCGATCTCATTAACTACTTAGAACCAATTTTGATGGATTACATGGATGTCTCCATATAATCGCGAAAACATAAAGATAGATTCGTAGGCTAAAGTAGTCCGGTGGATCTAAATCCTTTCTGCTAAAACTTTACTGCAGGATCGGCGTGCGTTGGTAGGCATCACGGCCTGTGGGACCTTTTAACTACCCTTGTTCTTGATTTCTTAATGGAACGAATTTAGTTGGGTATGGGAGATTTAAGCCAAAAACCGAAGTTAAAATTAAGATGAGCATAGGATTCGTTACGGATTTAAAATAGTCTGCAATCCGCTGCTGCCGAGTCAAAAGATATCTGCCTTAAACAGCATAACTCTCGTCTAGCAAGCAACAATTATGCCAAGCCGGATAAGTTCATTCAAAATAAACTATCATTTTAGCGATCGAATAGGGGCTTAGACAAGGACTGTTTTATTCTGAAATACTATCCCTCACATAACAGGCTCGGGTCAAATGAAGGTGTGAGATAAGTCTCCTATGTCTGGAGTAGATGCTTGAGACAAAGAGTAGCAACGTTAAATCACTTACAAGGCGCATCGAGTTTGAAGAAGACGTGACATTCTAGACGATAAAAAATGGGACTAATCTACGATTCTCTGTATCAAGAACACTCATCGATTCCGAAATCCACCATGATCTAAAAGGCCGAGGAAGATAAATGGGAGCATACAGCTCTTCGCTTGCGCTTAATTTATGAAGTGGAGCTGCTATGTTGACTGATTTGAGGTAAAAATTGCATCTTTTCCAAGCGTTCTGCATGACTCACATCATCGCCAGTTCTTAAAATGATCCATTAACTAAATCACAGGTCAAAGGCTCTACTTCATCCTCAGATGACCACATCAAGTCTGAATCTCTTTTACCTGTCGCAACATTTAATATTTGAGTTTGCTTAGCATGAAAAGTGCCTGCTCTGCCTTAACACCTATTCTGGAACAATTAATTAGTGCGCCATGATGCATTTTTGTAATTATGGTAAGAATATTGAAAATTGGTAAGTGACCTGTGGCGAGACATCTCTTCCACACAATATTTCATGCCGAACCACAGCAAAAGGATCCTTTCCCTACATGGTTGATCCGAAGTCTCATGCTAATGAGGTCACACAAGGACTTTGACTTCATCTAGATGCTGGGATGTTCAGTGTACCTTATTACACCAGGAGTTTGTTGTGACGAGTAAGTAGCTGCAGAATTGTAGATCAATCTATGCAATTGCGCGATGTAATGCCTCGAGATATGGCACCGTGTTGGCGTAACCAGGTTCGAATAATCAGGGCGCAAAACTGTCCATTCCTAAAGTCACAGTTAAAACAATAATGAGATCATGAGCTCAATCCGTTCAATTTCAGGGCATTCTTTGTTGAGGAAAATACTGGAAAAGGAAGATATGCAGCAACGAACAAAATCGCTTCCCTACATTCGTTGGCTTATCACTAATTTTTTGCTAAAAGCATAAAAATGGTGATTTTGCTCAACAAGCAAAAAGGCAAATTCAATTTATCAGATTATCATCCTATTGTTCTGCTTAGGTGGAGGGACAGAAGTTGTGGCTGTCGAAGATAAATGAATGCTGATGGTGACTTGGTGATCACGCCCAAGTGGTCCCTCTGTCATGATTACTGAATATAGGTGAGCTTGTCCGAAATGGCAATCGCAGGTGTTGTAATAGACGTGAAGCAGTAATTCACACCGCCCTTGATTTACCAGTTAAGATCAGCTAGAAAACACTGATTTAGGTTGTTGCTTCCGGATTATAAGATAGAAATAAATGAAGAGTCATTACACTCCCAGAATACCGATTTGTGCAAAGAGAAGGTTGAAGTAAACTGAAGATAATCCTTCCGGCTGCATGTAGAGGACCAAAGATAGCCTAGATTGGTAAATGCAACTTATACCAAAAACCAAATCAACAGCAGTCTTTTGCGGTCGCCTGGAGTGGTAAGAATCACTTTGACTCCAGCCGTCGTTATTATGATTGAAGTAATTTTAATACATTTAGAGGTGCAACAGCACCCTGCAAATCGCTCTACTCTTCAGGCTAGTTCAAATAAATATTTTGAATTTAACTAGCACATACAAAAGTACTTCATTCAGTCCTTGGTTAATAATTTATTATGGTACAAAAGCGGTGCATTTTACACAGGCTCCGGGCATATCACTATTGTTAGCTTGGCGCAATTATTTTAGGCCTCTTAGACGCCTGCAGCGTACACGAACTTTGTAGCAAAGTCTAAGAGTAGCAGAAGCATGAACAATGCCGAAAATAATTCCATTAGACCCACTTGGTATGGTTTAGTCATTTTTGTGCGGTGACAACTTTGCCGCTATTTGTGGGTGAGACCTCACTACGAATTGGGTAGCATTTAAGCAGTATAGTGATTGATTCATACCTAAACCCAATATGGAATTTATTTTAAAGCATAAACTTTAATCAAAGTCGAAAAGTTAAATAAAATCATAAGGTATTTGTCTACGGCTCTGCGTGAATTCACAGGTGCAAACCATGCTGGTCAAAAATCCTGCTGCCCTAGAACAGGCGACATACATCCCAATTACTTTGCAAGGCTCCAGTGGTCATCACCTTGGTAGAATTAGTCAGATTTGTAGTTCACCAGCCCTACTATGTACAGAATCACATTTATCCTCAGGACATCGGCTCGAAGCACAGGTGAAATAAGTGTCCCCTCCCACAACACGTTCATTCGCTAGCTGCCAATGCCTGATGTGCCTGGTTATGAGTATATCCCTGATCGTTCCTTATGCATAGGGCTTTCTAAAATTTAAATGCGTTTTTCCACAACAAGGTGTAAATTCACGTCCGCAAGTGAATGTGGTCATTCCCTGAACTGCGTTTAAGTGGCACTCGCAAGGTTGACATCCTCTCGCGTCTCAACGGCGAAGACGATTTGCGTTCCCGCACCCACTCGAACCTGACTCACTCTACGAGAGCTCCAAAGCTTCCGCCAGAAATTTTGAAATGGAGTTGGGAGTAAGTTAAGCCTCTCAGACTCTCTAAATAAATTATTCACCGAATAAGATATATTAAGCTGTTTGCTTTCATTGTAATTCAAGTAGTTCTACTCGACAGTTAATTAATGAATGCATTTTGCAGGTGAGATCAAGCAATAAGAAGATCACGGACCTCCGTCGAGATTTGGTTGAAATGTTGTGCAAATACCTTGGTGTTGTTGACATAGTGAATGTTTGCACAGCGGTTCCAAGCTGGGAGTGGATTCTCTTCCTACAAACGCCCTACTCATACATCAGCAAGAGGAGGTGGATTGACAGACAGGTTTGTACAACGCTGTATTCGTGCGCGTCACCTCCGCGCACTGCAGACGTTCGCAAAGCCGTTGAGCAGCACTTTAATCAAGTGCAGTTTGGCCTTCAATTCCCACTGATTCGAGCTCCTCATGGTGCGTATGAAGGCGTCACATGCCTTCTAGTTCTTTCCATCTTGACAAAGTGGGGGAACATTTTCCACCCAATGCATCCATTGGAGCTGGACACTTATTTCTCTCTAAACATTGTTAACTCTACCGACCCCACATCAATATACACTCGGCCATCAGATTACCGCCTTCCCGAAAATGTCTATTATCGTACTCCAGGGTCTACCGACTTTCAACTTGTTGGCAGTGAATTGGAGGGGATCCTGAGTAGCCAAATACCACGATTTACTGCATTCGACTGCATTCTCTATATACTTAAGCTGTCTCTCTTCACGAGACACAGCTCAAATATTGTTATCGAGCTGCAAGCCATACTGAGGACCTTGTCAGCCAGACACACTTTTGGGATTGTAATTATTGACGATGTGAGGAGGAGAGAGGAAAGTGGAATGGATCTCTTCATGGGCTATGCGAAAAAACTCGGTTTCTTTAATGACTCGCCTCTAATGACTACGCCAATAAACTGGCGCATTTGGCACGTTCAAGACTGCAACACTCACATTATGCAGCGCAGGGACATATTCGAATGGGTGTGCCAGGATGTAATTTGGAGGCGGATGCAAGAATTGCAATTTGATTAGCTACGACACTTTGTAGAATGCTTATCTTTGTGATTAGATTTGCTTAGCTTGTTATGTAATAAGCAAGATTTGTACGATGTCGTTTTTCTCGAAGATGCTTTTTATCTGTATTGGGGTCAGGGATCTGGTGTTTGTCGCGTTGAATGGACTTGAGTACGCTTCTGTACGGTGGAAGCATATGATACTATGATTGGAGCATTGCTTGATGCAGAGAGTGGCTTCTTTAATTCCTACTTATGCACCTCCTTCTCGTTCCGCGTTGATCTGAATCCCTCTGCGTTGTCAACTTAATCTGACTTGCCTACTGACGAGTTGGAAGTAGTTTTGCAAGTACAAATATTTTATGCACAAGTTCGCGTATATTTTGCTCCTTGCAGCACTCACTTCGCTTTACATTACTTAGTCCATTGCCCGTCACCTTTAGTCAAACGCTTCATTTGGGTGCTCTTTCTTCAAAACCTCCTTAGACTCCTAAGAAAAGAGCACCATGGTGCCACACAGGAATAAAACCATCCCGTCTAAATCACAGTGCTGCATAATTGTCGATCAGTGAACGCGTTGAAACCTGTGCTTTGAATTGGCAAGATAAGTAGTCGCTGTTATTAATTCCACCAGTAATTAGACAGCCTAATATTTTATGGAGAATCCGCACCTCTACATGAAACAGTGGTTTGTGCTTAGGGTTTGATTACAAGCGATGAGGCTAGCTGCTGAGTGAGAAATCATATCTTGGGTGATATGGGATCATGCGCTAATTATGGCCGCATGTATTTGCTAACACTGGACGCTTTTACAGTCAGCTGTGCATAGGATGGCGTCAGAGGAGGAAACAGGCAACTATTGTCCTTCTGCTTTGTTGACAGACTGCAAATTGAGACCTTACTTCTTGTGCAGTCACTTCTTCCCTTAGTTACATTGCGGAAGTCTTCAACTAAATAAAATCCGCCTGCGATTAGGCGACCAGTAAAAGCAGAGCATTCACACTTGAAGGAAAAATGTGCTAACACATCCTACTCCTTTTGGCCAAAAATTGTATATCCACACAATCATGTGAACGTCTCCAGGGATGTGTGATTAGCGCCAGGAATTGATGGTTGATATTTCGGTGATACTCGCATTGAAAATGTCTTTTAGCAGGTAATACGTGGTAGAAGTGATGTGTTAGCGACTAAGACAGCGAGTCCATCGCAATACAAAGCGTGCTACAAATGAAATTAGATTTTGAAAGGAAACGCAAACGAAGTGTGAGAACGTACGTGGTGGATCTTCTAATTGCTGCAGCGTTTTCGAATAAGATTCCTGACTCCGCGACCGATATGCGATTGTAGTCGGCGCAATAAGAGCATGCGCTATGACTGACGGAATTGCTTTTGTTGACGTGTATCAAACTAACCTCACCATTGATTATAATAGGGTAATTTCATATGTTTTAAGCATAAAAGCGGTGATTCCGTAAGTCACTGTTACATTAGAGAAAAATAAGGAACGTGTCATACACTTCTTATAATTATTTTAAAAAGGTCTAATCCGTCGCCCTGTACTGCACTTCCTCAACCTTTCAGTGACAGTTTGTTCAGCATATCCATGGTCACTGGATCCGGTTTTTTGTAAAACTCTGCATCTGGTTGCCCATGCGGAAATGTTAAGCCAACCGATTGGAAATAGTCAGGGGAAGCTGCGGATATGCTGCGAAGAGGAAACCAATTGGAACAGAAGAAAGTAAAGCCGCTACCCATGAATGCTTGCTTCAACGTCGTAGCACCGTGCGCAGTGTCACACGATAGTGCGCAAATGACTATGGTTTCGGTGAGCAATGCATCACAGATGTACATGAGATGAACTGACGGAACCACAATTGCTGGTTGATGCAGAAATGGGTTCGTAAGTCGTGTGCTGACGCGTAAGTATGCAGCAAATGGACCAAAGTAGGAGCAGTACAAATTAAATTCTTGCGAGGTTAGAGGACTTTATATAAAGCAGATAGAGAAGTGTAGAATGTTATAATTTGTTTTAAATAAATAATAATAATGACTTGTGTGGATTTGTATGTCAACAGATGAGAAGGTGTAAATGTAGACAAACGCAGAACAATGCATCAAAGGAACAAAGCAAGGGTGCATAAGAATGCAGAGACAAGTAGGATGAAACTAAATGGCAAAATTATATGTTAATTTACTTGGTTTATAATTAAGAGCCAAAAGGTGTAGTATAATGGGAGACGGTTGGTCCATTTAGCTCTTGTTTGGCAGAGATGTTAAAAGGAGAAAACAACTCAACCTAAAAAAATCTAGTTCCAAAAGTACTACCGATTTGTCGAATTGAGTTTTAGGGTCATTTCTTTACAGAGCGCTTAGAGCTGACCTGCAATGGTGACTAGAGAATGAGCAAATGGGTTGCGGTCAAGAATTCTTGGTCTTCGTACATGTGACGGGCATAACTTAACAGTCGTTTGAGGTGATTGTCATCTTCCAAAAAAGTGGCAAGGAAGTACAGTTGAGGTGTTTATGCAGATCACATCTCTTTTTACTCCGGCATATCTGGATTGCCTCTTTTAGGGACTGTGTAAGGCTTAAAAACTCATCTTAAATATATGCTAGCCTAATATGGCACTGCTTTATCGAATGCTTTTTGACTTTGTGAAATCATTTTTTTACTCCATAGGCCTCATTTCATTCATTTTATATACTTGAAATCAATTTTTAATGCTGACACCTTAAAGGACTCTTGATACGTCTGGGCGACAACCCCTGTTCTGATTATGTCAACATCAGCTACTGAGCATATTAAAGTAGAGGCCGCATCCACTCCAAAGTATAACAGCATTACAAGGTTTTATTTCAGCGACGTAGTGTTTATCAACGAATTCACGCCCTCATGAATTGACTGATCATGCCAAGCTCAATAATCTTGCAAGCAACCCTCAGGGCGACTATAAGCTGCCTCAGTACATGAGTGCCTTCATTACAAATCGGTGGATACGTCGTTTTCATGGTGGCCACCCAGTGGACATTATTTGCACCTACAGTGGATGGGATGCCAAATTTGCCGTTATGTGGGGTTGGGCTGGTGTGATTTCTTACACTGAAGTCACGTCCTCCATCACAGGTATCCGTCACTGTGACTAATGCAACATTGTGGCAGAAGGCTTGGGTGCAGCCAACGCCTACCCTTGAGTTGGTTAACCTGGACATTGAAGTGATCGTCTTAGCTATGTAAGCGTGTAATTTGCCTGATTCCCACCCCATTTCGTATAGCCCTTAGGCATTTAGGAAATGGTTTCCACAGCCCTGGTCGGATTCACTTTTGCTATTACTTGGCATGCATACGTGACGTGTGCTTCTTAGCACCAAATCAAGGCTAGCAAGAAGGTTGTTTACAATGTTAACAGCAAAGCTGACAAAGACTACTTGCCTTTTGTTTCTATGGCGTTGGGTTTGACCCGTTGGATAAACCAACCAAAATGTAGTGTGATTATTTTCTCGGCAATACAACCGTAGACGTGTATACTGTGGTGAATTTTCCCATCAAACGGGCAGACTCTTTTTGTAAACGCATGGTGCAGTGCTCCTGTTACTGCTCTTCTAGGTGTTGTCATTGCCTTTCTTTGGTAAGGATTCACTAAAACTTAAGCGCAATTAGCTAAATTTTTTCTTCCATGCAACCTCATCACCATAAAAGGCTTGTCGAGCATGCACAAACAAATACATTGAAATTTTACTCCAAGTGGAAGTGCCAGGTCTAACCCTGTGATACGCGGGCTCACGGCCACACAAATTTGTGACTGGACGTTACTCTGCTGGCCTGATTTAGTGTTTCGGTGCTTTTGATGTTTTTATTTGTTTAATGGCGTGCAAGCACAGGCGTTGAAGTGCATTCCAAAGAGGATGGCAGAACAAGTGTTCAGTCCTTTGTTTAGGTCATTCGTTTTTTATTGACCACTCAGTTCTTGGTGGACACAAATTGCAGCATTTGAAGGGTCTTTTACTTCAATTTGGAGACCGTACCTTATTTACAGCGCTGTCTTCTGCAACGCCTCCATCGCTCTGCTTGAAAGTGTTGTATCGGGTCGTCAGAACTTTAAAACACCACTTTTGTAGTAGTAGTTTTAGTGACACCTCAAAACTGTGCCACCACATGAGTGTCTGCATCGCCAACACTTGTTTCCTTTGTGAGTGATGCTATTTTTTCTCCGTTGGGTGAAACTATCTACAGGTCTGCTCAATTCACCGGCAGGAGGATGATGTTGGGAACACGAGTGGCGTATGGACTAAACACAAGCACACCTGCGGTGGTGATTAAAAGGGTGTGATCTGCTACTGAATATTACCGGCTTAGCGTCAGCATTCTTTTTGCAGAGAAGGCTTCTATTAGTTGGTGTAGTCGTAAGCCTCCTCCTCATTCTCCTATGCGGCAGTTCGATGATCCCCTTGTCTTGAAGGTGCGCAATCCGTCTGCGTCAGAAAGAGGTGGCGATAGCAGCGCCCTCAATGCCTACATTTGGTCACCTATGCGCTTCGCATCCAGCACCTCGTTGCTGACTCAACCCCATGAGCTAGTGCATCGGTCGGTGGATCGATAAGACCACCTGGTGTGCAGTCGCTGTATTTCTTCTATTATTTTGATAGTCTATCGATCCACGGATCGATCGATAGTGCCGCTGGACGAGTTGAGCTACAAAAAATGCTCGGGTAAAAAAGTAAACTCAAAGACACAAATTATAGAAACGTGCCTTTGTTTATGACGAGAATGTCATTTATTGTTCCAATCCACGGCAAGTTCTTGAACCCTCTCCTCTTCCTCTTCTTCTATTTGTCACTCTCAACTCATTATATTCCCTGTTCTTGAGTCCCTTCTCGCACCTGAGCTTTCGGGACAGCTATGGGGGTGCAAATGATAAGTTTGCATTCGCAGCACCTTCAAAGGGCCTTATGGGACCCCAAGTGCCTTGGCAACAATTATCTAGCCAATTATAGGGACCAGATTCTCCTCTCAACGTCACCGATCAACGTCACCTCCGTCTGCAATCGGTGGTTAGTTGCTCTTGTCGCCACCACATTAAGTAGCTTTTTTATGCTTACCAAAAGATTGAACCTATCAACTTTTGTTTGGCAGACATTAACAAATAAAGAGTAGTTACTGTGTCTGTTGCATACGAGTCCAATCATGCTGCTCAAAATTTGGCCTAATTAAAGAGGAAGTTGGACCTCTTTTAAAAGGTTTAGTATGCATTACAACTTCCAATGTTTTCTACACGAGCTCGCAGTTCGGTTTTTCATTCGTTGGTTCATTTTTTTCTGATTTGTTGAATTGTGCCACACCTGAGATGTTAGTTGAAGGAGTCCTTCTATGAAGCGCCCAACGAAATCCTCGATCATTCGGACAAGACTTGAGCATGGCAATTGGGTCAACAGAGTGTTGATTACTTATTTACTTCTGAGGCCTGCAACTCAATAAATGCCGTGACACAATTGCTTAACAGGTCTGATTTTGCTGTTTAACCTATACGTAGTTAGCGGAAGCAATTGTCCAGCTACCACGCCAGGTTTTTACTAAAATACACCTGAAGGATGTGTTTAATGCCAACCAGATCAAGCTATTCAAGGTCAAACGCTACAAGATTACTTGTTGACTCTCGCTATCACTGGTGGGACGCCCCAATGGTTTTTTAAGCTGTATGAAGTCACACTGACATGAAATGCTCATCATCTATCAGCAATGGCTGACGAACCCTTGAAGTGAACCACAGGCTACAAACATTATAATTTCGTTTGGATAGAGGTCTTGCAGCTTCGACGATATGCCGTGCAATACCAAGAGCGAGTTTGTTCTCCATCCTGAGTAAAAGGAATGGATAGGCATGGAATATTTGTTTATTTAGCATTTATTTTTATTTTTTGGATGAGAATCATTAGCATTCAACCACGGAGTGGAAACAGCTTTTTCAACGCCCGGAGAAACGTCGAGGTAGGTCATGATTCGAGGGCAGGGAATGTAGTGCTGACGTACTGAAGAGATGATGGGAAGGTCTACTGATGTGCCTCAGGAACGAATTCTCTTACAATAATCGCAGACGAGGGTTTTAACAACTTAGGGAATTGAATAAAATGAATTACGCAGACGACGAACGCATTGCATGCACACCTCAATGTAGTTGATGACTACTTTAAGTGACAAATCCCTGCATTGATCCACGAACGCTATTTGTAGTGATAGAGGACAGGGAATCATTAAATTGGCTCTAGCTATCCTTTTCCCCCTTACGCCTTTAAGAAACATGCCGTTAGGTGCAAAATTGGTGAACATTTCATCTTCACTTGCAAAGCAACGGCGTAGGGTAGTTGGCTTGGAAAACATTCCGCTGAGTAGCAGACTACGGACAAATTAAAGCAGAGCCAAGGCAATATCGCGTGATTGGATGGGTTCACTCTTTAGCAGATCCCACAGACACACTCAATTTGGTATTTGAATCTGTTTTTCAAGGAAAATCAAAATCTTATAGTTTATTTGGGGCTCATCCCTTAGTAAAGCCAGATCGCGAAAAGCTTTTTCTCATTTTACAAATCGCATTCTGCGTTGTCAAGAATTAATAAAAAATTCTATGCTTTACTTCTTAAAAGCTTTGACTACATCTTTTAGACGCAGTCAAGGTCAGTGGCAATATGAACAGGAAGTTTAATCCTTGATCGAAAGGTTTTCTGGCACACCCTCGCATCTGCCTCTACAACGTGCATGATGAATACAGCGAATATCGGCGTTATAAGCCTTGCAGTCTCCTCTCGTCTATTCTGCCGCCATCACCGGCGTAAAGCTTAAATTGGTCCTGCAAATGGTTCTGCTTCAAGTAAACAAATAGAAAAGTTAACAATGAACTCAGCTTAATCGCTAGAAAGAAGCTTATCTTGCATGGTTTAGCCTGGCGTTCCTTCTCTAGACTAAGTGGCAGACGTTTCGGTTGTTGTTGTGACGCGCACTTCTACTACTTCATACTCTTGTCCCAGCATTGCAATGATACGTGGTCTGGAAATGGTCGGCATGGAAAGAAGATTTAGCAGATTTTGCGGTTTCGCCTATTCGTGCACTGATTAGACCTTCACATTTAGGATGATGTTAGACGGGCGCACAAGGGAAATTAACTGTTCCCTGTGAGACTTCGTCAGAATCCGCAGAGTCATTAGCATTAGGCGAAATTCCTTCGTGTGACTTCATCTCTCTGCGTTGGAATGCAAGTTAGTTTCGCGCTCTCGCCGTGAATGGGAATAGGAAGAGCAACAGAGCGGCGTGCAAGAGCACAACACAATAAACTCATTTTCAATCACTTTCTTAAATAAGCGCAATCAAGTTATGACGAACAAAGTCAGAATGGCGTTTTCTGCTGCGATTGCTTATGGCAGTTCTCGTGATAAATGTTTCCATTGTAAGGCTATTTGCACTGTAAAGCGCCTCTAATGGCAATGGACATCGAGGGACCACAGGTATATCACTGCGGTTCGCTTTCTTTGTTTGGATCTCGCTCGTGATGTCTCCTTTTCACCCTGTTTCATCCTGCTTTAATTGCAATTTCTATTCTGCAATTTGTTGTCTCACTCAATTAATCTCTCATTTTCCAAAGAAAATGTAACAAATGTGAGCAGATTGACATGTTAAAGTCCATTTTGAAACAAGTCTTGGATAATATCTGAGTGTCACTGTTCTCTGGCATGACCCGTTTTGTACAGCTTTAGTTTTGATTGCGTCTCTCCACTTTGTTGTCTCTCATAATTGTTTTCTCATGCTTTTAAGAGAAATGGTAATAAATTGGGTCTGGTTGACACGTTTCACAGTGCATTCCTT
>JADWOT020001699.1:0-15004 GCA_036345935.2 Taenia hydatigena
GTGTTAGGGCTGACAGAATGGCAGTGTATAAGGCGCCCTACTTTGGCTCGTCATAATCAAACCTAGAATGCTAACCTAGTCTATTCTGATTCAGTCTCAATTAGCCAGATCTAGTCAAGCCTGCTTATGCTACAGTGCTTTTGCAGTGGGCAAGTTGTTTCACATCAGCAGGTCTCCAGCTGCTGCTGCCTTCTTGGGAATTCGAGACAAGAATAGTAAGTGCAGCACAGCAAGCGTGGTTCAAGGTTTAATTTTGACTAAAGGGATCGGCGATTTATCCTTAAAGAATGCGCATGAGTTGGCAAAGGGACTTTTCCGATGCTTACTCAAATTCTATGCCCTGACTGCACAAGCCTTTCTCTATTCTTGCATTTCACTTTATTATTGCATACTCTCAGTTTTCCTTGCTAATATAAATATCCTGCATTTTGGTTGCATCCATGTTGCCAGATTTTATAACGCAAAATGCTGCAAGAATCTGCAGAATGATGATAGCTGCCAATGCTTAAAACTGAGCAACTCACAATCAAAATGGATGAAAGGGAACGCACCTCAAGACCCGTAGTGTCCCAGTTTTCCTTGCAACAAGATACACCCTATACATTGGCCAAAAATAGAGCTGCTGATTTCCCAAACCGTAGCAATTTTTACCAATATTAATAAAAACAAACGTAACTCTGCATCTTTGCCATTCCTGAGTTTGTTGCCGAAATACGTTCAGTGCGCTTCGACCACACCTACATTGTGGGATTGTAAAGTGTCAACTACGGCAAGCAATCGGTCTTAATACTTGCACTCTTGCAGCCTGCTTTGCTAAAACAAGCTCCTTACATATCAGACGTGCCAAAATTGTCAGATTTTTAGCCGAGAATTACCACAAGCAATTGTAAAAGGAAGCGAAAGCTGACTTTCATTTCTGGCCAATTTCCATTATAAGGAGGAGAGAAGGGCTTTGCTCCATACCCTTGCTATAACATTTTCAGAAGGTTAAGACTAATTCTGGTCACAGAGATACCCAATTGTTTGAGGGTGTACGTTCGCGCACTATAAATCCCTAGTGTCTACCTAGGCGCACTTACCATCGGCCAAATCTCCGTTTTTATAATTTGGTACGAGAATTGCCTCAGAAAATAACTAATTGGAAGAAGCATTTAAGTTTTAGGTCTAATGGATCCCAGGTTTATAAGCTTGCGTCATTATAACCTTATTTGCCCAAAAAAGGCAGCTTAATTATCAACCAGTTCCAAGTTTATTGCACAACACGAGGAATATCACAGCCACTAGCAATGGAAAAAACAGCTAAGTGCAAAATTGAATAATTGGAAATGCAAAACCAAGAATACAGATCGTACCTATGTACCTATGCTATCCAAGTTTTTTGCATTTAGATTATTCGCATTACATTGTGTTCACCGAAATGCAGGTAACCTAGCATTTGATACTTACCCCTAATTATTAATGGATTGGAATGAACAAAATATGGCACTCTCCGGATGTTTGTTAATGGACACTCTTAGTGCAGCTGCACGGCACAAACTGTTGTAGTTTCGGAGGGTACTTAGGTTTTTGACACCGTAGCAATTTAACAGTCGGAGCCTTATTGTACCTCTTTTGAGACAATGTAGGAAATGCAAAGAGCACAGTGCATTTAGGCTAATTTGGCATCGTTGTACTTCTGTAATATTTTATGCATTCACTAATCTAAGCTACGGGTCAAAACATACTATTATTCCCGATGGCAGTTAAACGTGGTGAATAACTCTTTCATAATTGAATTCTTTTCTCGTTTTGTATTAAGGTCTTCTAGCTACAACCCTATTGCTCCTAAATAATCCAAAAAGCCAATATTTTGCGATTCTCATGAAGCAATCTTACTGTGCATTAGTGACTGTGGTCTTAGTAATATGCAGCAAATTGTAATTGCTTTCAGTTTGTGCACGATGAATACGGTAAGGAATCGTAAAATGCAAAATGTTCCTACCTGAGCCGTGTGAAAATTAGCGCCAGAGGCGAAAATTCTGATTTCGATTGTTCGCAAAAGAACTCCAGATTAGCAGGTTACGCTTCATTCAGAAGCGATGCATTCCAGTGGAATTCGTGTCCTGCAAGCTCATTTTTACTAAGCGATTTCCAGTAAGTAGGATAAGTCTTTTAAAATTTACGGCTTTCTTCTGTCAAAATTATTACATTTTAGTGTAGCAACTGATCCAATTTAACAATGAGGTAGAAAGCAGTTACCGCTGATGACCTCGAAAATGATGTGCTAGTTAATTAAGTTAAAGGCTCGTTATACTTAAAAAATATGCAATCGACAGTTGGCATATGTTTTAGAAATTATAAACATCATTAGCGTTCATTTTTGGTCCTAAACGCTACGTAATATACTACATTTAAGATACAGGACCAAATTATCAAGCTTTATAAACATAATTGAACAAAATGCATCACTGCTTGCTCGCGTGTGCCCATATCCAGCAAAATATTCTCACTTTTATTCTACTCCGATTTGATGCTAAAAGTGCGATAGCAACGGTTCCCATCCATTCTTCAAATCTAGAACTGGATCCTCCCAGCTCCACTGCAGGTATTGTTTACGCTAATAACTATTTACAATGCCATTTCGCATACTAGACGCAACTTTGTACGAATCTGTACGTGCGAATTGATATGAAAAGTAAAAGCAATCCTGGATTCATCCCACTTAAGCATTTGTAAGTGTGGCTATTGGCGGTGATTAATGAGGCAGGCTCTTGCAACTTCTGCTGGCACACTGTTGTAACACTCTGTTTGGTTGGACCGCCAGTTTCGGTCAGGGTCACGGAGGTGGCCATAATGCTCTAGCCACGTAGGCTGGCCTCCAGGCCATACTAGCAGCTTGTTTCCATCTGTCTGCTAAATATTTATGTATTCTGACCTGATATTTTGCCTTTGTTTGCCTTCAGGGGAGCCTCGGGACGCTGCAGCTGTTGTAAACGGTTCTTCCTTTTCATCTTCTTCCCTTCTGCCACCACTGCTATAAAAAATTGGATATTCTTAGACATCTTTTACATAGTACAGGCAGATATGCGGTGACAGGGCTAGAGTAATCACGACTGCGAAGCCTCAGGCTCGATGGAACGTTCACGTACATCCAAGACCAGGCGAAATTTGTCCTTCCGATCCTCGCCTACACAACACGTTTCAAAAACATAAGTGTTCCACAGATCTCTTTTCGTTGGGCGTCGTTGGTTTTCTTTAATTATGCTGCAATTGCGCAGGACTTCGTCCTCGTAAACCGTAACCCCAAGTGTCTTTAGTTCAAAACTGAGCTGCTTGCATTCTTAATGATGCTGTCCTCGTTGTCAATTTAAGTAACGCTTGGCAACAATCAGTCTAGTCTCTTGTTTTAATAATAATGCCTTCGAAGTACCATTTACAAATAAATTTCATGCTCATTATTAAAAAATGATTGCGGAATCTGCTTCAACTTGTTAAAATATTTTTGTATCTGCGGAAACAAAATGAATCGCAATAAGCAATCTTGCCCACGGTGAAGCTATATGATAAGGTAGCCATTTAGATCTGGAAATTAGTTGTTAACTTAACAATGGCGTGCATTGCACATCGAAGTCACATTCGAAGTAAAATCTTAACTCAAATCGCGCCTGCTGAATATACCTAAGACGCATGCAGCTCGCCGCTCGACAATGGGAGCAAATAGGCAGTCCTTTCAAGAATCCTCCTGCTACATCCACCAACACCAGCACCACAGGCATGAATGACTCTACCAACGTGGATTCGTCACGTCTTGGACACTGCATTGATCACAGCAGAGACAGTAGTAAAGGCCTTGACAAACAAAAGTAGCGATATTTCGTCCTAAAAAGTTGTTATTCATCAAAGCCTTTAAGGCGTAAAACACGACACAACACCCAACAAAATTGAAACCTTTTCCTATCTGAGAAGTGGAAGTAACTGATTGATTAGTCGTGACCCAAATGTGTACACGTGGGGAATCCTCTAACCTCGTATGGCGTAGTACCAGGCAATATGCACTATGGGCACTTCTCCAATCCCTTTTTACAGCCTCTTTCTACAGGAGCGTTAACGCATTAGGTGGTTCAAATGCTTCAATGTTGTGCAAACGAATCAGCGAGAAGTTAGGGATGGGCCTGATCTAGAGGACAGTTTACTCTGGAAACCTGTTTGAGATAAATTAAAAAGCTCTTGTTGATGATATGTAATCAATACAGCTGCTGTTTCTCAACTATCTGTTGCACTCGGATTCGGACCTGGTCGTTGTTGCTACTGCTGCTGAAGCCCTGCCTCACCAGGTGAGTGAATGTTTCCTTACCGCCGAAGGCGTGAACGCGGGATCACTTCCGTTGGGAAATTTGTCTGTTTTGAAAGTGTTTGTCTTGTGACGCATTCCTCTGTCTTGCATAAGCTGCAATAGCTTCACTTCTTAAATGTGCGCTAATGGTCGCGGCGGAGGTGGTGGTGGCTATCTTTGAGTATTTATTGACACATTGCGTGATGGCAGTCCCTAATATATAGTTTGGTTGACTATTGTGAGCAATCACACTGCTTTAGGTCCTGTAGGTGAAGGGTGGACCAGTACACAGCACTTTCATCGTCTGACAGGTGGATCCTCTTCTTTACCACCTTCCTTCTTTGCATCGCTCGCGATTAGTTATACAATGATGTACAAGTTGGTTTGGCAATAGTAAGAATAAGATTGGTCTCCCTTCCTTCCTCAGAATTACTTCTAGGAACTTGCTAACGACTAGTCAATGACCGCGTTTTCAATAGGCCTTTTTATAAAATAATACCGTCGCCTTGTTGAATATGTGACAGAGTGCATTTATTAACGAAATGAGTGTAGACGGATGACTTCTTTCCCTTCTTTTTCCTCCTCGATCCCTTTTTGCGGCCTCGGTCCGTCTGCTACCCTAGCCAATGTCTGATCAAATATCTACCTCGACGTGCAACTCCTACTGAGCATTGCTTCAGTAGCAATAGCATTATACCTCCAAAGCGTTGCAACAGAAGAGACTGTCGACAGGTAGGCATTGCATAGAATAATGGAGATGCAACAGCAATCGCCTTCCTTCTCATTCTCCTAAGCCATTTTAGCAGCACACTAATAAAGTATGTACACTACTAGTTACTACTGATAGGACTGTGTTGTTTAGAGCACACGCTGTTTGTAAACTGAAGCCTTACCCTCCTGTAGTGGAGGTTATACTGGTAATAGTTTCAGTAGACATCTTAAAAGCAGAGGAGAACAAGATAATTCATAATAGGAAGCAATGTTTCTTCAACTAGATGGGATTTGGGGCTCACAAACTAACGCAGTGGGTTGAGAAGGCAACACTACCTCATTTGTTCTAAATAAGAGGGAGAAGTGGTATCACAAACCTTATCACGCTACGCTCACAAGAATGCCTTTATAGGCAGTTATATGAATCCCTCCACATGCAATGTTTCTCAGTTAGCGAGCTCTGCACGGTCAGTTGCAACTTATCCCGCTTCGACTCTTGGGCTCAATAAGGACGTACACACCACCTTTGTCCTCCTTTCTACATACTGACCTTCGCTTCCACTTCCGAAGATCAGGCGCTGTCTTCTGCTAAATGAAGACATACCTTCTCCTCCTCCTCATCTTCTGATGTGGTTTACAGTCACATGGTTTGGTAGCAGTTTCCAGCACGGGACACGGTGTAATCTCATTCTTCAAAATGTGCACAAGTACCACAACAAACTAAAGCATACACAGACACGCAAGTTAAGGCGAACGAGGCTATAATCCACCTCCCTTCAACCTCAAGTACTTGTATAATTCACCATATAACGGCTTTGCGATGACATTAGCACTCAAAATCCAACCAAACGACGCGTTGAAATATCTAGCCAAATTAATTTACGAAATCAAGCAAAGCATTGCATAATCAATAAGCACGACATTTAACTTATCAAGGCAGAACAATGCTTAAAATATTTGCTCAATTCATACATCTATTGCCTCTGATAGACACAGTCTGCGCATTTGAGGGGGAGGGCCATTGCGTTACTTGGCCTTTCGATTGACCCACAACTTAATCCAAGGGCTTTCTTATTGCTTCATTATACGTGGTATTGTAATACTTTGGTTGTTATGACAGCCGGTTCCGGTTTCGTTCACACAGAGGTGGCCATATTGCCCTAATCGCATAAGCTTGCCTCCAAGCCATGTCGGCAGCTCTATCTCCTCTGTCTAAAAAAGTTATATGCATTCTGCCTTGGTATTTTGGCATACATATATATATATATTTATTTATTAATTCTTCCACGACACGCGTTATCAACGTAGTCCCAGTTAGACTCACACATATGTAATCCTTGGCGATAAAGTGGTAATGATCGTTTTATGCCATTTTAATGCTTTACATCAATGCTTCTACGCTTCTAGGTTTTTTTAAACATTCCCCATGTAAGCTTAATTTTGCGCTTTGGATTGCATATTGTCCTAACTACCTCATTTTAGTGCGTTCAACGCTGCAACTCTTTCGATTTTTTACTGGTGAATCCCTATTTGTTTACAAGTCATGCTCGCAACTCTACTTTTTCCATTTCTACTTTTCTTCTTAAAAGCCGTTGGAAGTCTGCTTGCGTGGCGGAGGCTGTGGTGATCGCTTACCTGTGCACCAGAACTCAAATAGGCAGACAGATGTGGGCTCCTGTTAAACAGCCATGTAAGAACTGTGGAAATAAATCAAAGCTTCACAAAATCACATAAAGTACTTTGCAATGAAATTTAAAAATTAATTTGGTAACAAACATCAAGCATGATAATAGTAAGCGCTTACGCACAAAAATGTTAAAACAAGCACTAGGTTGCTATAAATTTGAATCGTATGAGTTTAAAACTCTTGCAATGTTGTTTTACCGCGTTTTAAATCTGGGTTCATTGCTAGTTTTCTTACTTGCGCTTTCCAAATGATTTATGTTGCTTGCGTTTTTACATTTTTAATCTAACGTCTAAAACCGAAAAGTGGACGTTTGTAAAGATCTCTGACAAGTAAAATATGCACAACAATTAGAAGTTAATTTGTTTTGCTAGACACCACTGAACTGACTAGCTAGATTTGTGCGCGAGGTACGTAAGTGCTGTTCGTTCTGGTGGCCATTATTTTCAGTTAATGATGCAAGATTTGCTCGAATAAGTCGGAAGCCTGGTAAGTATTTGGTGCTTCTTTGTTAGCTTTAATTTGGTTTGCGTTATTAGGTCCTATACGTGTCTATTGGCTTCCTTAGTACGCCTACTTGCTGGAGTAAACCTCAAGGCTTCATAATGTGAATGTTAAGACGTATTTTTCCAGCTGCGAGGTCTAATCATGTCCATTATTTGATGCGCAATACTGTAACTAATAACTGAAGACTGTTCTGGCGATTCGTCAAGTAGTTTATTTCTTAATGACCGTGGACTTTGATGAATGAGTCGTAATTTTGCTGAAGAGTTTTACCTTTACCAGGTGATTGGCACGTACTCATTGTTTTTACTAACAAGCATTCATTATATGTTTTGTTGTGCATTTGCTAGGTTGAACGCCAAAGTTGACGTCAGATTCCTTGTTTTGTAAAGATTGAATGTATTATGAGGCTGCAATGGGTGCGAATCTCGCCTTATCTATCGCTTCACACGTTCCCTAGGTAAGATTGGATTATAGCTAATGAGTTGTTGATGTCGTTTGTGTGCTGCAATGGATCTGATGTGCGTCCCTATTTTTGGGTGGAAGCACGCTTGCATAATTTACTCGTAGGTCCTTCCACATTTTTGTGTGGTACAAGGTGTGTTAGTTTTAGTTTCTTAGTTGTTATTACACTCTCTGAATGTCGATTGGCTTCCTTTGTACGCCCACGTGCTAATGTAAACGCAAAGGCCTCATAATGTAACTGTTGGGACGTCTTTTTCCCAACTGCAATGTTTACTCGCGTCCACGTTTTGCTTTGCAACAATAAGTGATAACTTGAAATTCTTACGGCAACTTGTTATCATTTTGTTTTCTTAATAACGATGGGTTTGGATAAGTGAGAAAATTTTGTTGAGTATTTGGTGCCTCTTCATGCATTTCCTGCTAAGTGTTCATTATAACTATATGCCTCTCAGTTCACTCCTTTTATCCGTTTACATGCTAGAATAGACGTTGAAGAGGTGCCAGGAATGGAGGTATTATCTGTCGACAATGAGTGCGTTCTCACCTTCGCTGTCTCTTCACACTTTCCTCAGGTAAGTGAATTGCTGTAAGTGAATTTTGCTGTCTTTTTTGTGTAGCTATAGATTCGGTGCGCTTTCCCATTTTGTCAGAAGCATGCTTTTATCGATTATCCGTAGGTCCTTTCACATTTTATGCAAGGTAAAATGTGCGTTGTCTTCATTACTATGATGTCCGTGTTGGTGGAGCACACGTCCGTGGAAGGCTAGGGACACTTGGCGACTTCGTTACTCATTGACTTGGGGACCGGGGTTATTTTTTGTGTTTATGTGATCTTTTCGAAACGTGCTGTGTAGCGGGCCTCGGCGATGGCTTAATGGCAGATTCAGCTTTGATGGCATGAACTGGTTTCTGGGCGAGGTGGACGCAGTAGGAGCAGAGGGACTAGTGAGACGCTTTCGCATCACTACGCAGACTCTACTTTTTAGCGCTCTCAAACGCTTGCTTTTCAAGGTGTTTTATCAGTAGGCATTTTTTTGGAAGCGCTACCTTTGCAGCACATTGGACATTCGCACATCGGCTCTTTCATTGTTTGCTTTTTTTCCGTCTCAGATGCTAAAAAATTACTGTGGTGGTGGTGAGGCAACATTTGATGAGTCTGTAGAATGACAGGCAATGCGAGCTCGTGGAGACGTCTCCGTCTCGATTGTGCGATGTGGATGTCGGCATGGATGATAGCGGTGCGTGTTGTATGGCATAGAGGTGGGTGTGGTCTTTTATGTAGTTGGGCACAAGCTTTGGCTGAGAATGGCATGTTCACAAGCTCAGCAGACTAACTGGAGTGTAGTGGTGATGGGTTGAGGGGAGGAAGGGCCGGGCTAATTGTCAGGTTGATGAGTTGCGCTTTTGATTGCGTCAACACTAAGACGATGGGAGGAGGAGAAGAAGAAGCGCTTAAGAGTTTTTTTTCACACCTACTATAGGTGTATGTGTGTTTAGTTTTGCAGTTCGATGTGTATTTCTTGGCTTGCTGTCTACTAATTTTTTCGTTGCACGTAAATCTATGTGCACTGATGCTTTCCAGATCGTCTAGAGCTCGTTTTTAGTTCCATAAACGTGTGTGTGTGTTTAGCGATCCTTTTTTGTTAATGGAGTTCGCGAGAGAAATTTGGACGAGGTTTGGTTGGTTGTTGGATGGCAACACTTTTTCGGGTTCCTTCACTGTGCTGAACAATGGGATGGAGGGGGTTGTGTTTAAAGTTGTCCTGGCGGTATTTTAGGTAGGTAGGTAGGCAAGTGGGGGGGAATGATGTTGTGGTGAATGAGGCCTCATTTGATGGGAGGGAAGGCGGGGAGGGGAACTTACCAAGCACTTGGTTTTACATGGTGTCAAAGTGGTTGCGGGTCCAAAGTACGGCGAAAGGGAAGATTTACTTCCCTCGAAGCATTATTATGTGATAGGCATGGCGACTCGAGTGAGCAGCACTAGGTGTAAATTTTGTACGAAAAATTTGCAAGTACGGTATTTGTATGTTGTAATAAGCGACCTCTGACTAACATTGGCTGCCTCGCCGTCGTAGTCGTCATTGCAACGCTGGCTACGTGACGCTTCTCAACGCCGTCGTCGCTGTCGTCGTCAATCACGGACTCATCAGGCTGCCTGCCAACATTACGCATCTTTGTCGACGGTTGCAATAATGGCAAAGGGGAATGCAGAAGTAGAAGCCGATCCATGGGAAGCCGCCGCGACTACATCGAGGGCACTTGAACTCGTCGTTGTCGACGGCTAATTGCTGTGGTGTCGAAGCAATTATTGGAGGAGCAATGAGTGCTGTTGAGAGTTCCCTTACTCCTCCTCCTCCTTCGATTCCCTCATTAGTTTGGACTATCCCTTCGCGCAGGGCATTGGCAGGCAGGCAGCGGCGCGACTCTGTGCCTGGAAGAGGGCCCCAACATAGTGGAAAACTGGGTGCGGCGTGTGCGTGGGTGTCAGGTAGGCGGGCAGGCGAGAGGAAAGGGCGAGGCGAATGGTACCTTGGTAAGTACTTCTTGATGGGACAGTTGAGTGAAATCTTATCATAGGCTTGTTCTTTTTGATTTTTTGTTTTAATCTAAGGTATTAGTCAGATCATGAGGCTTTTAACATTAACATCAACAACAACCGCATGATGTGAGGTGGAGCCGATGCGGGGTTATATTATTAAGAGCCTTCATACGATGCACTGGTTTTTCATGCCGTTCACATGTGTGAGCGTTGAGTGGGGTGACTTATTGCTGGGGTGTGGCTGCTAATTTGTAGGGGAGGAGGTGGAGAGGGAGGAAGCGAAGATTCTTCACGATTTAATGTCGTACTTACCTCTGCTTATTTGCAACATTTACGTTCATGCCATATGGAACGTTGTAACACCTATCAATCGTTTTGTCTACATTGCATTACCAGGCTTATAGCCATCAATCGTTTATTATTGCATCTGTGACTCTGCAAAGGCACACGACTGTTGAGATGCGAAAATGAAGTTTGAACTTTAATGACTGGAAGAAAGGCGCTCGATGAGGGCAGTACCAAAGATGGGGTCAGTAAGATGAAGAGCTTGTGCAATGCTTTTTTGTTGAAATGGAACTTTGAGAGACGAAGAGGCAGCCATTGCACACCTGGTGATGATGGTTTTGTCATAATTCCTCAGGGGATAAGGGGGAGATAGTAGCCCGAGCAACCCAAGTTCGCAATAAAGTCCCTTAGCTCTGGCCTTCTTGTTCAAAGGATTTTGAGGCAGAAGACAAGGAGACAAGCGGGAATCGCGCTAATTTCCTATCCATTGTGTAATAGTTATGTCGGTAGAGGCCACCCTTTCACTACCCATAAGGGCTGTGTTGGTGTCGTCATCTAAGTTAATAATTATGCAACAAAATAACCAGTCTGATGGAGGATAGCGCTTCAGTTCTCACATTTGGTGCTCAACCTTCTGCCCCTCATTTTTAGAATGAATGCAGCCAAGTTTGTGTGACGTATAATGTGTTCTATAATGGGATGCAATGTTTTGCAGCTGTATACCAATTTTCGAAGATGAACTGCATTTGGTTTCTATGCGCTCGCAAAGATCAATTATAGCAGTTGTCCTAAGGCCAAGCTTGACGGTGTTTTGTGTATTTCTAAGATATTTGCTCGACATTGATTCTTCAAGTTTGGCAGTTTCGCGGTCATCGGTCGTGTTTCGTGCATTGTCTGTCGATATGGACGGTACGTTGCGTTTTGATTGGCGGCATTTTTTTTTGGTTAGATAAGCTCTGATAGTCAAAGAAGGAAAGAAACTGTTCCATTTTAGGCTTCGCATGAAGCCAATGATGGTCCAAACCTTAAGGATGGCAAGAACGTACCTGTCTGTGGTGGTGCACCTAATGTGCTCCAAGGGATTGCTGAAAAAGTGCAGAATTTGAGGTTTGAGTTCTTTCTTGCTCTCCACTTTGACCTAGAGGTCGGTGTGATCTGTGCTGCCTCTCAATGAATTCGTCGTGTTCCCTTTTCCCGAAGTAAATTCACAAATGCAATGTGACAGCTACATTTTCCAAATTGTTACAGCAACCATATCGGTCGAATTTATCGTGTTCATTGGACGCGGATATAGCTGCAGTGCCCTCCTAAGGGGTAGTTGAGTATTTTCTCCTCCACTGGGGAACTGAATGTCGTCTCCTGTAACTTCGGTAGACGCGATGGGAACAAGTCTAAGCCAAGGGGTCGTAAAGATTCTGCTGCGACCGCTGCGTCAACGTGCATCCTACTCCATCGTCGCACAGCGTATCAATGCGCTGCCTTGATTGACACTGTTTCTTTGAGTTCGAGTTTGTTCCTGCAGATTCGAGGACGTTCTTCGAATGGAGTATTTGGTGACTCAGGTGACGGGTGGATGCAAACATTGCATTTTACCCCTCGAAATGGGACGACTGAACAAATGAAGCAGCACATTAGCAGTTTTTCTTCCGAGTCTGCAAAGGACAGGTAATTCGTTGGGGCCGTGCTGCCGCTGAAGGGCGTTCTGGCAATCAACGTTCGCTGATGGAATTTTGTCGAAACTGTTGGAAGTCTACCACGAAGTGGGGTGCAAGCGGTGCCGTGTTGTGACTCCTGCGCTTTGAAGCGGTAGGCGAAAGGAGCCGCTCCAATGAGTGTGATGATTGTGGATGCATGGAGGAAGTGACTCTCCGATTAAGAGGTACGTATCAATGCACATTTATGCACATTCGAAAAGCCCATATTCGTGCAAGCTACTTGTCGTTTCGCCAACTTTGATGAGGTGTTACGCCTGAGTGCGAGGTGTAGTTTTTTGCACTGGCCACATCTGCAGCCTGTACTATGGGAATCCATGGCTGGTTTAGGGCTAACTGTCTCTTATTTTCTCATTTCCCACGTGTTCCGCTTGTTTGCTGCCACCAGTTGTTTAGGTGCTTTCACTCAGCACTGGTTTACTTTAATTGTTGACAGTTTTAACTTTTGTCCTCATTGGAATCTGGTAATGCCACTGGCTGAGTTTGTCCACTGTGCGCATCTTGTTATCGCTTTCCGGTGATGGCGTGCTTTCGTCTGTTACTCGTTTTTCCATTCTAATCTGGCCGGGAAAGGTTGCGTTTAGCGTGTTTCAATGAATATGTATGTGCTTTTTGAGAATTTTGACTGAGACAAGTTTTTTGTGTTTATCACAAAATATATTAAATTTGTAGTTACCGGGTTGAGTGTACTGGATGCCGATTGGCAGAACATGGCAGTCTGTTTCATCGCACGTGTGGGCATCTGCAATGAGCTGGAATTGTCAGTTTCAAATAAGTGCTCTTCCACGTTCAACAAAGTAGCACCGACAATACACACAGTTGTATCAAGTGAGTAGATTCAAATTTACTTGTGGTTGGAAAGCTTGCTGCTGTTCTACTTCTTATTGGTTAGCAGGCGTGAGGAGGACCATCTCGTAATTGAATGCGCATTTTTGGGCACACTCAGGTTTCGCTGAATGTCAATCAATTTCGCGGGTTCCTCCTGCTGATGTTATTTGAATCTGCCCGACTAGTGTTCTTTGTGTAAACCATCGGACTGCGTGCCTTTACTATTGTCAAAGCGTGTATCCCGGGATGCCTGCCCCGAAATGCTTATGAATGAAGTGTGTATTGGAAACGTCACGGAGATGACCTGGAAGGCAATACACTGATTGCCTTGGTTCGCCCACTCCTCCTCCTGTAACAATGTAGTAGTTCCAGTGCAACCTTCGCCCTCCCCTTAGTCATAGTAGTAATTGGCCTTGCCTTTAGGTGTTTTTCTTTGGGGCTAGTAGTTGGCTGAAGGGCCGCAGAGACAGGCAAACGCGGAGGTTTGGCGTCTGCCTTAGGTTAGCTGCGTTAATATTCTTGACGGCTAATAGTCGGTGGGCGTCCCCCAAGACACAGGCAAATGTGCACTGACAAACGCTTAGCTTCATCTGTTTCTTTACTTACGCGCTTTTCATTTATCTGTTGATTGTGTTAATTGGCTGGTGGATGTGTGGGTGGATAGAGAGGCGGTGGTGAGGTGATCTGTTTATTTCGCTGTCCATGGGCCTACTTGCCTGGTTTTCTTGATCAGCTTTACTCTAGCAGCATGAGATGTGGCGTTGGAATGCTTGTACATTCCTGCTTGATGTGATTAATCGTGCTGGAATCGCTTCGTCTGCGTCAGAAGATTTGACTGTTGGAGATGATAAAATTAACACCTTCGTGATGCCTTCGTTCCGAATGTTTGCGAAACATTGCTTTTTTATGATCTCGTTGTTGCTGCTATCAACGATAAAGGTGGAATTTGCTCATAGTGGAAAGAAATGGAATGCCTCGTTATGTCAAGCTGCCTTATTTACACACGGTACTTGTTCTACCGTTTTAAGCACGCACGCACACATTGGTTGGTCTATTGCCAATGGTATCGATTGCCTTTGGATGCTGTCATGCGTGTGTTTCATGCAGTGGGGCTGTAATTGCACTAGGTGGTGCGGGGAGGGGGGGGGGGTGTCGTAGGCATTGACATGTCCAAGGTATAGAGGCAAGTGTTTGGTGCACGCGGGCCTCCAACCATGTACTCAAGGCCTTGACGATATGGGGCGTCTGTCTCGTTCCTTTTTTAATGCGACGTCTGATGTTGAGCTGACAGATCCTACGCAGACATGGGCAAAGGCCGGGTGTGGTCGAATTTGTACCCTAGCTCTGCTACATTAGTTGGCTTCGTGTCTGTCTCATGAGTGCTTTTTTAGTGGTGCGCCGCCTTTTCCGTGGTATGTGTATGGCAGTGTTGGAAACCTGGATACGGCAGTCGTCGCGAGTAGCGTCTTGTCCCCGCCTTTCCCTCTACTCATGATATCCCTTTCCACCATCATGCCTATTGTGGGTGTTGCTGGAATTATTTTATTATTTATTTGCGCCCCTGTTCCTTCTTACTCAGTTGCTTGTTCAATTGTTAGAGATGCAGAGGTAGAGGGCAGGTGAGGCGGTAAAGCTAGTGTTGGCTGTCTAATGACCTTTTGCGTCATTCCGTATACCTCAATCCCTTTATCTGTCGACTCGCCTACATACCTGCCTATCTGCCGATTTTCTCGATTACCGATCTGTTCGCCTGTCTCTTTTTCGATCTGCAGAAAGCGTGGGGGTCAATTTGGGCAGCATGCGGTAGGCATATGAGACTGACCGAGACGGACCTGTCTACAGTGTTTACAGAAAGGATTCAAGCAGTGGACAATGGGTAACCTTGAATGGCCAAGATTTTGGAACGCACTTTGGTCAGGCAAATGCAAAGCTACTGGGGGGGGGGGGGGGGGGGGGAAAAA
>JADWOT020000663.1:0-30000 GCA_036345935.2 Taenia hydatigena
TGACTTGCATGACAGGTTAGTCATAAAGGTAATTCCTCTTTCCCTCCATCCCCCACCCTACATTACCCTCGAAATTAGAAGACAATTTCGGGCTTAATTTGCCGGAATCACTAGCCTGAATGCATTCGTCTCCTACACAATCTCACATCAAGCTACACTAAGTGTCAAGCCGACACAGGAAACGTGCAAGTTTAAATAAAAAGATAAAGGGTCTCGGTAATCACCGCTGTGCGGTGGGCTGAAAGCCAACATTGGCGTTACCGCTACTGGCCAATCGACGTCTACACCGCTCAGGTTTCTGATTGCTGACTAGGTTGATGTCTCGACTGTAGACGTCTCCTTTCACAAGAAACTTGGTTCATCACTGCACTTTGTTATGCATAGGCGTTGACGCTGGTCTGTGTCATTCTTAATGAATGATGTCTATTTCGTGTGTAACGTGAGCCAGCGCTCACTACTTCACGTGATACCGTTGCATCATAGTTGTTCATGCAATTGTACAAAACTAGCGCCACTGTTTAGACCTTATTTTCTTCGTATTGATGGAAGCTTTCCCCAATTCATGCTTGCTGTTTCCGTTCTGCGGACGAGAAGTCCGCTATCCAAAGAGGGATTCGCGTGCTCTTTGTCCATGTGGAAACACCGCTACCATCGTGAAGTCCATGAAGATCATGCATCAAGAAGGAAAGGGGAGACCGGAATGGTTAATTGCGCCTCTTGGCAGCACTTTTGTGTGGAACAGCACAAAACTCGGTAAATTCTGGTTCCTCAGCGTTCCCATTCCCTACATGTCCCCCTGAAGCTGTGATGATGTCTCCACAGTGTTGTATGTTCCTGTGAATTCTTCACCATTGGTAAATTTTGAAATGTTACTCATTTGTATGTGCTTTTTTTGCAAGCAGAGGAACGTGAGGATTGAACGGATTTAAGCGGGTGATGATAAATTTGGTCGTTGATCCCTAAGAGTTTTACTTCGTTCGTGCGAAAATCCACCTTTCTGAAGGTATGCAGTAAAAGCAGAAATTTTAGTTATTTCGTTAGGCAAGAATTTTTAACGCAGTTTGTTTTCCCTACTCCCAAGTTTGTCATTGATTTATCTGTAGGTTCAAGATCTGATCGCTCTTTAGCCTTATTAGCCGAAATTAGGCGATTTTTGTCGATCCAGACCGAAGTTCTGTTATGCATTCCTTATTCCCGTGCTATCTTTGCCTTGGGTCTATAAGGGTTTGCCATTCCTAAAGTGGAGAAATCGATAAGCAGATAATGCACGCTTTGTTTGCAATGGTTGTTCCTTGTCCCATTCCTTATGTGAGCATTCGATGTGTACCATTTTTTTTTCATAATAACTACTGCGATTTTCAATCCCACTTACAACTTCGTCTTAGGTCATAGACAGATTTAGGATGTGTAGTATTTTTCACAACCTACGAATCCAGCGTTTGTCTTCATGAAGTAAGACGAGTGCACCTGAAGGCATTGAGTAGTTGTGTCAAGCATACACTGGGAATTGTGAAGTTTGCTTAGCAAATAAAGGGATTCAGGAAGTACCACTGTGCGGGTGAGCTAAAAACGAACATTTTTGGAATAGCCACTGACTGATAGACGTCTACACCTTTCAAATGTCTAATTGCTGACTAGGTTGACGCCTCCTGCTGGTGCGGGTATTCACAGGCATGGACGCTGGTCTGTGCCATTCTTGATAAATGATGTCTATTTATTGTGCGACGTGACCCATTTCTTACTACCTCGCATGATACCGCTGCATTATGAACGCTCGTGGGAACATAAAGCCAGCACCTCTGTTTCGGGCATTAGTTCCTTATTTATCAAGGCTTTCCCAAATCCATGGCTGCTGTTTTCGTTTCGCAGGTTCAAACGTCGATGGTGTGTGGATTGAATGCTGACGAGAGGTCCGCTGTCCAAAGCGGATTATAAGTGTAATTTGTCGGTGTGGAAACACCGCTATCATCGTGAAGACCATGAATACCGCGCATCAAGAGGCAAAGGAGACACTGGAATGATTTGATGTGTCTTCAGGCAGCACTTTGATGTTAAAAAGCACAAAACCCTGCAGATCCTGAGTCATCATTGTTTCTGATGCCTACATCTCCATCCCTATGTTGTGATGCTGTCTCTACAGTGTTGTGTATCCCTGTTCGTTTTCCATCGTTAGCAAATTTAAAGATGTTACTCATTTGTACGTGTTTCTTCGCGAACAAAGGAACATGGGTGTTGAGTGAGTTTGCGTAGATGGTGATAAATTTGCTTGTTGATCGACGTGTCTGGGGGTGTGAGGTGATATGCCACAAGAGTCTCCAGATTGTGGTGGGAGTGCAGCAGCAAAATTTTGCTACGACTGAATTATTAAATAAAAGTGATTGTTTGGCGCACCACTTGTGTTAGGGGGCGGGTGGCTCAAGCTAGGTTGTGATAAGTCTAAGTTGATTTGAGCAATATATTGTAATTACTAGGACAGGCTGAGACGGCATGTTATCAAAGGGTGAACGTGGTGGCGTTAATCGGGACTGCTTTTGCATAATCACGGGTATTTTGAGCCAATAAGCTGCCCTCAACTTCACTTGTGTCTACTTCCGTATGCCAAAGCAATTAAACGTAAGAGGTTGCCACATTTTCGTTGATGCTACAGGTTCGATGAATAAATTTTGCTGGATTTAGACACACGCGTATGATTGGTGGTAGATTTTATCCTAATAATGTCTATGACACTCTTTCATTTGTTTCTGCATATTAACTATAGTATATCACGTATCGTTTAAGACCAAAATACGTGCGCTTGAGGTATATAATTTCTAAGATACATTTTTACTGCGGGTTGCATATTTTGTTAAGTAAGACATGCCTTTAATTTAATTAAATCGCTCATTATTTTAAAGGTTATCAGCGGTAACTGCTTTCCGTCTCGTTGGTAAATTGGGTTCTTTGCTACACTAGAATGCCATAATTTTGGCAGAAGAGGACCGTATTTTTTTCAGATACTTGTCCTATTCACTGGGAATCGCTTGGCATATGTGAGCTTTCGGGGCATGAATTATAGTGGAACATGTCGCGTCTGGCTGGAGCATAATTTGCTAGTCATGAGTCCTCTACCTAGCGATTCACGGTTAGAACTCTGCCTTTGGCATCACTTTACATGTAACTCAGGTAGGAATTAATTGCATTATATGGTTCCTTACCATCCCTCTCGTGCATAAACTAGCAATATCCATTTACTAGACAATCGAACTTTACTGTTTATTTCCAAGATTTTAATCATTAATGCGCCCTAAAATTGCTTAGTACGACTAGATATCATGCTTACATCTGTAGTCCACGCATAACTCTTAGTCAATTTAAGTTATTTAACAGCGATGTGGTTATAATTAGAAGTCTTGATGATAAGACGAGAAAAGGATTTATTTACGAAAGAGCTGCTCACCGTGTTCCAACGCCATTGGAGAGGTCAGGACGCTAGTAGCTTTTGTGTGGTAGCTTCGATCACAATCAGATTATACAAACAACACATTAGCGAATTGACACAAGTGCTCTGCGTTCTAAGTACTTTTTACTTGGGTCTATAAGCGGTTCCAATTAGGCACCAGCTGTCAACTGGCTACGATGCCAATAAAGTAGGTCTCCTCTGAAACAATAACATTTTATGCCATGCAGCTGTGCTAAGGGTGCGCATTACCAAACAGCCAGGGTGAACGGACATTAAGGTGCGTCATTTGTTGCTCATTCTAATCTGTAATTATTTAAGATTAGGTTTCAAATGTTAGATTAATTGCGGTTCAGTGAAGTTCATTTCAATTTTAAGACCTTTGATGCTTAGGAATGAACGCAATGTAATGCGAAAACTAGGATATCTTGAGTGCATAGCTGAGATCCATTTTCTTGGTTTTTCACCCACAATTATTCAGTTTTGTACTCAGCTGTTCATTTCATCTCTGGTAGCCGCGACGCTCCTCGAGTCATGTAGTAAATATTTAGACCTGGCCGACAGTTAAGTGGACTATTTTGGCGAAGAAAGCCAAAATAATGCAAGCATATAGAGCTGCGTTATATTCCGTTTATTTAGACCCAGATTCGATTAGAATTATATTCTAGCAGCTTAGACCATATAGTAGTTACTTGCGGCAATTCTCCTATCAAATTGTAAAAAGAAAGGTTTGGTCGATGATTGAGCGCCTAGTTTGACACAGATGATTGATAACGTACGCTCTAACGATTGGGTACCTCTGCTACCAGAAATGATAAAAGTTAAAAGTAATATGCCCATTTTATTCTGCAATCGCTTTCAATGGGGTTAGAACTGAAACTCAGCATTCTGCTTCCTTCGTTAGTTGCTTGCGGCAGTTCTTTTTCATAAATCAATTAATTTTGGCGCGTCTGTAGTGTAGGGATTCCGCTTTGGCAAAGGAAGTTACAGCAGTTCTCGTTTTAAACTCGGACAAAGTAGGTGTGGCTGATGTGTAGGGTGTCTACTGCGTCAAGGAAAGTTGGGACACTACGACTCTAGAAATGCACTCTCTTCAACCTCTTTTGGTCGAGCGTTGCTTAGAGTCGAGATTTGGCAGATTACTTCCTTTGTAAAATCATGCAACATTTTTCGTTATAAAATCTGGCAATTTAGATGTAACTAAAATGCAAATTGCTTACAGTGGCAAAGGGATTTGAGAGAATACGGAAACAAAGGAAAATTTGAAAGTAGGAAGGGATTTGTGCACCCAGGGCAAGAATGAAAATGTTTGGATTTGAGCAGTGACGATGCGGCTGTGTGAGAATATGGAACGAAGGAAGTCAAGTCGACTAGAGCAAATCAGGCAGTGGAGTGTTAAGAATAGATTGTTTGAGAGAGCAGGAAGATATTTCATGCTTCCCAAACACTTGTCTTCCTTTCCCATTAATAGCATTATGCGGGTAATTTGCTCTTTCCATACCTGTTCCTACTTTCTTTTTCCTTTTATTCAAGATCCATTCGTATGCTGCTCTCATCCTTTACTTCGTTTGTGTGAGTCGTTTCAATAATGTCACATCTAATATCCGGTATAAATCACAGAAAATGGGACTATGACTAGCCAGATACTTTTTCTCAAGCCAGTTCCTTTGCCGTTTTCTCACATAGCTAGATGAGTAGGCAAATGTATTAGTGTAGAAAAGAATGGGGGAAACTAAGGAAGAAATGAAGGACGCTGCGTCACAGTTCCATACGCACGACTTCTTACCTCTTTGCCCTAATCTCAACCATTCTTTTGTCTCTTTCAGCTTAAAATTCTTATTACTTTGCCCCTGCCGATGGCGAATGGATGGCCATTGCCGTTAGCATCAGGAAAGCCTCTTTGTTAATCCAGTAGCGATCTTTAGGGGTGAATTGCCGATTTCTTAAGGCGAAATTCAATCCTGCACTACGCTTGCTGTGCTGCACTTACTTCATAGGTCTCAAATCCCGAAATAAGCAGCAGCAGCATCAACAGACCTGCTGGTGTACATCAACTTACTCAATATTCATGTCCCACCGCGGATGAACTGTAGCGCGGTACTCACGTCTAGGCTTGACTACTTTGGACTGAGTCGGAATAGGCAAGATTAGCGACTAAGGCTAAATTATGACAATCTCGAGTAAGACCATTTAAATTGACCCACTTAATCAACTCGACACAACTCATTTCAAGGAGAGTTGTAGTGCTCTCTTTCCACCGCTCAGACATTAGGCATCAAGGCACGCTGACTAGAAGTAGACCTGATGACGTCTTGAGAATTAATGGAGAGGAGCTCTTGTCTAAGCCTCCTTTTCGCATTGCCGCTCCAACGCATCTTCGGTGAGTGTCTCCTTTTTCGCATACTGCGCTCTATGCACTTACAGGTATTGCGTCTTACCTAATGTCATACCAACTGTGCTCCTCGCATAAAAATACATACGGAAAAGAGGAGTGAATAATTCCTACAATTCAGCTTCTTACCTTATTTGTCCAATTGCAGCACGTGTCGTGTGGTGTCGCCTAGTGCCGTCTGGCGTAAACTTCAGACAGTATCACCTGTAGGTGGTTTTGAGGGAATAGGCGTCACTCACTTCTGTGCTTTCGTGACTTGATTAAGTTGCGTGCATCGCATTGCATACAAAGGAGGAGGAAGAGAATGAGAAGAACCACCGATACTAATGTGCTTTGACTTAAACGCGCTGCCTCCTTGCGACTACTCGTCCTCAGTTTTCTTCAGAAAACGCCTATTATGCATTGGAAACTCACCCCTTGCGATTACTATGGCTTGAGTGAAGGTGCGTTTCTGCCGGTTACTCCAATTTCATGCAAAGACCTGTCGTTGTCTTGCACCAAGGAGTGGAATGGCGGTGAGCAAACCTCACCAACCTAGGCAGAGCAACATGATTTTTCGGCCAAAAGCGACCAAAGAATGACTGGGTGCGAGACAAAAGCGAGAGGTTTTCGGAGAGTAAGTAGAGGAAAGGATGGGAAAGGTCAACATGGGATGTCTCTGCACAGTGCTGGGGCACTGAATTTCTTATTTCCTTTCTTCTTTCTTCTGCATGTTCGTAAATTTCTCGATTTTCCCACTTTCCTAGCCATGTGTTCGAGTGAAGTATGCAGAAATCAATTTTGTGGAGGGAAAATGAGTTTCTTTTGAACGCCACACTCGAAGACACTACTCATATTTCTACCTTGATGAGTGAAACACACGAGGATACTGGTTGTGACGAAAATAGGGATGGGGAGAAGGAAGGAAAGGTAAAGCAGGGGAGAAGGAGAAGAAGCTAATGTCATAACTTACCCATAATTTTTGTGCCTTTAATCTCTTCTGGTCTTTTGACATTAAAACGGTGAAGTGTGCGGTTGGGGTATCAGAGAGATATAGAGGGAAGCAGTGGCGATGGAGGCTGAGAGGTATACCAAAAGTGAGTAAATAACGAAAGGGTACTGAGGCACTGATGAAGAATTGGGTGGTGGAAATGACGATAACTTGGGAAGCAAAACGAATGGTAGAAGGCGGGAGAATTCCGTATGATTTGTTCTTCACTCGATCGGTGGTTCGTGGTGTCAGCTGACACTCGTGCATCATTGCGCGTGTAACGGAGGCGGAAGACAATGCAAAGGACTATTGATGCTTTTGTGCTTTAAAATGCTCCGCATTACCTAGATTGTCAAATCTTGATTCCTTTTCCGCTATGGTGATTGGATCAGAGTGCGATGGAGAAGCAATTTGAAAGTAACATTCTCATGACAGATACACTAATTGACAAGTTGAATTTCCCTATTTTTGGCAGCATAAGAATCGGATGTTGGAGTGCTAAAGACTCTTAGCAACAAATAACTGTGATGACGAAACAACCGCTAACACTTGCATCAATTGGGAGTATTGTGAAGGATCGCCGAATAAGTGTCACACATGTAGGATAATCAAAAATATGCTTTCAAATCTATCATAACTACCTTTTCTTCTATTGCATGGACCACAAAGTTGCGAGATGCATTTCCGAATGCTTGCTGACTGAGTGACCGACTTGTGATGAGAAGCAGTTTTGCATTGCAGTGTTTGATGGTCAGACTCAAAAATCATTCAGCCACTGCCTCGATAGTCTGAACTTTCTTTTTTTCCAATCGCTGATGTAGATGTAGATTTAGAGCAAGCATTTGTTGCTGAAGTACATCTAGTAGGTAATATTTGGATAAATTATGAATACTTGATGCATGGCGGCGCAAGACCTCCTTCCGCAAAAATCACATTCTTTCAGCCTTTGCGTTTGGATAGGATCTAGACACCGCGTTAGTTTTTCATCCTTAATCCTTCATATCCTTTTAAGCGAAATTCCTCATCACCTCATGTCGTGTGATGATAGCTTGGGTTGAGGCGGTATCGAGATCTGAGAACTCGAAGTTTGATGGATTTTACGGCAATGGATTTCGGGCTGCTTGCTTCAAGAGCACAAGCAATTTAGCAATAGTATGTAGACAATATTTGCAGACTGTAGAAGACCACTAAGAATGATGCCATTCTAAGGTTCTAATTTGGGCGTGGGTGCGTGCAAACCGTTGTCTACTGGGATCGAAGAACGCGTAATTTAGCATTTTAAACATTTGTAATGGCTTCACGGACCACAGATTTGCATTTTGCTTTAAGTATCAAAATTATACATTGAAAGCTCATCGGTTCTATTTTCATTGAAAATGATTGCCCCTGTCCTCCTTTAATTGTGATTTTATAAAAGGCTATTCACTGGAATGGACCACTTATGCTAATCTGCTACCCATTGTGCTTGCACTAACTTCTGCGCAAAGTAAAGCAGAATAGCCTTCCACTTTGTATCTTTGTCGCACGAATATTTTAAACTGGATTTACACGTTTGGATGCGATCCCAGGTCAGAAGGCAGTGATTGGTCGACCGCCACCAGACCATTAATTTTACAGCCATGCCGATCTCTACTGCGTCCAATCAGTGCGAAGCAATGAGCGCATACATGGCTCAGTTAAACCAATCACCTTAACGCAGCATTGTGTGTTTTAGTGCATCTTTACATTTTGTGAAACCCATGCCTAGCATTTAGCGCAAGCATGTGCATTTGCAAAGTTCTCCACAATCAACTCGTATTATGAATATCGCCTTTTGATAAGGCTCTGCAAAATTACTAAACCTGTCAGAAATAACGAGCGCATCGGCCCCATTTCATGTGCGAAAATCCCTTTTAGTTGCCCTCTGATTTATTTGTTGTTTTAAAAAATAAGCATGAATTTTAAATGAATTTTTATCTAATGAGTACGGAAATTCTTCTTTAGCTAGATTAACGCCGTTGCCCTGGCAACGAACTGGTTATAAAATGAGGCAAACCTAGTTTCTAAGTCACCCATATGACTCACTGCTTGGTCAGTTCTCCAAATCAAGCATCTAAGCTTCTGTTTGTACTTTCTCAATTGTTAATCCAAACAACTTTGAAGTGCGTAAATCACATCTCCCGTGAGTGACGGAACGAATAGGTGGTAGTGGGGATTTGTTTCAATGCACTTTTCTAATGATAAGCATTCAATACACGCCAATCAGGCGACTGAGTGAAGGTCAATGACCTCCAAAAAGCAAACTGCCTTCCTTTCTCTGTAACTCCAATTCACTTGGACAACACCTAATCAGTAAAAGATATCCACTCTACTCACTCCTGAAGCATACAATGCATAGGTGAAAGAATAGCTAAACTCATTACATGCATGTGGAACTGGATTCAAGACACTTTTTGATGTCAGCCTGACCGCACCTTTCCCGTATTCCGTCAGCTGTGAAAGTTGTTACTAAGATGGCGGAAGGGAAAATAAAGATGCTAACACTTAGGTATCGTAATATCGTCTCTAAAATAAGGTGTGTAGCAGAAACAACGTCGGTGGTTCCGAGCTTTAATGCCATTCTTCCGAACTGGTGGTCTGCGTGGTGGGTGAACTCGGGTAGAGGTGACTAAGATCAGGCCAGCTGTAAGCGATTTACTCATGGTCGACTTCGAAAATCATCAAGTTTTCCAGCAACAGTGCGTTACATTTTACCGTCCCTTCGAATTGTGGAAGTAAATGTAACCACTTCTACTCTTGCGTTTTGTAGACTCCGCTAATGCCAAAACACGGCACTTCAGTGTTTGGTCACAGCTGCTATGATGCTAATAATGGGCGCCAGTGACGTTTTTCTCATTGACAAAATCCATGCAACTTGTTGCCGCCTCAACCTCGATGCCACTGACCTGTATAGACTATGCCAATATAAGGTTAAAAGTAGAAGAGAAATTTGAACCAGATGCTCGACACTTAAGGCTTTTGCGCCATCAATTGACTTGGCTGATTTCGCTAAGCAAAATCACTGAGTAGAAGTGTTGAGCCTTCTATTTCCACTTAGCAGTGCCACAAGTTATCAAATTATGCAATTTTAGAGTCGTAACTTTGGAAATTCGGCTTTAACAAAATCTGCACTGCTTACAATGTGTGTCAGCAATTATCTTAACTTTGCAATGTGCGCACGTGTCTCCTGGATGCTAGTGAGGTTACCAGCCAGACAGGAGAGAAATGGTGGCCTTCAGGGAGGAAAGCATGACACACAAATTTGAAGAGTGCGCGAAGAAGGCACGGCCATTATGTAGCTGTCCAGTGAGTATTTTGCAAGGGCCACCTTGGAAGGAATCTGCGTGGAGCATAATCCTGATCGAAAGGGGAGAGGAAGGAAAAGCAGGCGAGTGAGCGAGAACGCCATTTTCCAGGGTGTATGAAGATCAGCAATCAAGTGCGACTTTCGAAAAGTTGTGAAAAGTATTTTGCCTTCGCAGGCATCTGAAGCACTGATCTTTTAATGAGGAGTGCCGGTTATGATCATGCCAACATTTAGACTCATTGATTTCAGCGTTACTAAAAGGGTTCTGGAGGCGTCTTTGACCCTAAGACACTCTACAGATGCTAACTAAACTATTGGTCAAATAAATCTGTTCCTTAACGGTGAATAAGGCCAGAAATTTCGGATTAGACCGTTAGCTGATGCTTTAGTTAGAGGGATTGAGACATCCACCATCGTGCATGACAGAAGAATTAAATCTTTGGTCATCTCATCGCAGACATTAAGGCAGACAAATAACTGTGGTGATAACACCCACTTACATGCAGATGCACATGCCCTTATTTCACTCGTTTTGCTTGCACAGATGCACCAATGCGGAATGCCCATTTATACCCAGAGGAGGAACGAAATCGCATGCTTAGCAATTAGCCGTATCAGCTTTGTTACCAATCGTGCAACAGCAAGGAGAACAAGCAACACCTTCTACCTCACAAAAGGCGGAAGAGATGGTCTCTGCTCTGGCTAAGCCTCCAGTACTTATAAGATCCACTTCCCTCTTATGCATTTGCTACAGAACAACCACGAAAGCAAGCAAACCCAACTAAATCTTTCGCCACTAGAACGGCTGGAAATTGTAGAGGCTTCTTCAAATAAATAAGATACCTTAGGAACAATGCCTGTACATTTCACACGCATTCCGAAATCGACCAGCTCTCTGAAGTCTGTACTACAACAAACATCCTGCATCGACTTGTCCTTGTCTCCAAAGCCAGCCTCAAATTACCACTACGATGCTAAACTTCCCAACGCCAAACTCACACCTATTTGACACCTCATCAGAGCTAGGTCAGCAGCTGCTATAGCCACAGGTGCAGCAACCGTTCCCACCGCCAAGCACGCGCCAACAACTTCCGACAAACCTCTCCTCAATTATAAAACACTTCCGTTTCCAGCAACTTGCTGCCGCCGCATCTATGCCTTATTCAGCAAGCTTCTTTACACTGCCAACCGCAGAACAACTTCAGGTGCGCTAGACAGTATCTGGGGCACAAAGACAAGGCAGGCACAGGGCTCTCTTTACCCCATTCCAAATTGGTGAGATGATGAAATACTTTAACAAAAAAAACTACATCAATACGCTTGAACGCAAAGGTTCGGTGCGTCGCATCAACTCGATGGGGACTCAGGTTGGTCAAGCATTAAAGTATTAAATGAACATGCTTAATAGACAGCTTTTAGTGTGTAGTGATCGCTTGCCTACGATTGAGTCGTCAAAAATGGTCATACTTTTGACTCTTCTGTTAGGTGAAGATGTGGTTCCATAATCAGCGCTACAAAACAGGGAGGGCCGGTGGGAAATTTCTAGCAATGAGACGGCTATAACACAGCCTCAGTGAAGGATTTGGAACTGCCGAGAGCTCCCAACCACAACAGGAGCCCCAATAAGCAGTTTCACTATTGAAACGAACCCCTTCGGGAAAAGGTAGTGATACGTTGTCGGGGCAAAGTAGCAATTTTTGGCGATGGCGAATTCGCCCGAAAATCAGCTTGGTGCTAAAACAGACCAAAAGCAAGATTATGAAGACGAGGATATCAAGAAACTAATAAAATTGGCAAAGCGAGTTATTGCTTTCTCTATGGAACGCCTGATGACCGACCTTAGCTGTCTTCATTTGGTGGCTGCAATGTTGGTGTTTTGCTGCCCCAACTGCTTTGTGGTTCTGATAGCATGCCACAATGGCAGCCATTTTGTGTACCTTAATTTTTCTAATCCAAACAAATAAACTGATATCTTTTAAAGATCATCCCGCGGGAGCTATGCGTTGAGTTGGAAGTCGCTAAAATGAAGTTTTTTGGAAGTGGAAGCCCACACAGGTCGATGTATTACAAGCATAAGCGATGACGATGCTTAACCCACCGAAGCGGTTGGCAGTAATGTACAGCAGAGTTAGCTCTATGTTTCATGCCACTTTCAAGATCCACAAATCAGTGCACTCCCCAAAATCCCCTTTTGCATGGACAAAATAGCTTGATCAGCACTTTGAATTCAACACCTCATCTCCTTAGCCTGGTTCCATTAGCATCCATCTGATCACCGATGGCTTGCAAATGGTTAAAATCTATCCATTTTAGTAATTATCCTCTAAATCAATTCTTTGCTGAGGCCCGTTCTTCTTCAAGTTTAGGGTATACTAACAGGCGTGCAAACGCATCGCTCTGATCTTTGCACGACCACGTCAACGATCCCACCCCTTAAAATAGACGGCTACAGGTAATAGTTATGGAACGGGTAGTCTGAAAGCATGCTTGACACAGTCGCGACAAGCAAAGGAGGAATGATCTTAAGAGAGTCTCTTGCACGGGGTCGACCTCGGTGCTTATTTTATCTAGTTGTCCCTACTTAAGGGTACTGCGGGGTTCGGCTACACCGCACTCAAAAGAGCACCGCCTGAATACGCTGCTTAGCGGCGATGAGGAAATTCATTGTGCAGCGTGGTGGCCAATACATCTTTTCCCTCACTAGGAACATCCGCTATTTAGTTTGCTTTAATCGCTCCAAGACTACCTTACCGATTTATAAGGAAACAGAGCTGCCTGCCTCACCCTTTTTTCTGGTTCATACACGCAAGGTAATGTTGCATTCTATAGCAATGGTTTCAGTGCTTAATCTTGACATGCTCAACAAACAGTGTCGGGCCCTAGCCATTTAGTTAACATCGCTTTTAATCCTCAGCATTTTCTTACTTGGTGCTTAAGAACTTGCTCTTGGGTCTAACTGACCTGCTTCGCAGTGTCGATCGCAAACACATGGTGGCAAGGCGGTCAGTGAGAGCGTGGTTGTGCAGTCCACTTTTCCCTTCGCATCAGCAGTGTGCTTTTGCGGTCGCGTTGGGAGAGACGAAAATTGTATTCGCTGCGACATCACAACGGTACATTCGTTTGTTCAAATCTTTACCCAATTTTTCCAATCATCACTAACTTTCAATAATTTTCTCCACTTTTACTTACATTTATTGTGAATGCCTTACTAGGTGAAGCGAATGGTTGCAACATGTGCGAAGGGAGATGAATTCTTGTCTGTCACTTGCATTGTCAGCACAAGTTGGCGTCACAAAGCATTCCGTGAATAGTCACATGCGAAAAGTCTAGAGAAAGATGCTTGCCTTACAGTTAATAAGGCTTGACACTTGTAAGTGAAGTGGAAAATTTCCTGCTAGATAGACCCGCTGTCAACTAAATAGCTAGGACATGCCAAAGCTATCCGAGCATGCCAATGTTGGGCGCTGCAACATTGGCATCATAAGTGTCTGCAAACTATGCGTAAAATATTCCAATTAAACTAGCCCAATGCCATACTCTTAGCTATTAATGCTTTGTATAGAGTAGAAACATCAGAATAAATTAACCGTCTTCACGATTAGTGTTCTTGCATTTATTGAGAAAGGAAGCCTCAAACGCTGACAACTTTCGCGATCTCCGCGGCTGTTTCACATCTATGCATCGGCATTGTAAGTTGCGAGATTTGCGACTTGACTTTTATGATGTGGATGATGCCGCAGGACCTAACAATAATGAACTAACATACATGTGTTAACATTATAAATCGCACCAACGTGTAACTACTAAAAGTCGCCCTCTACTCCTCCTCCTACTCCTACTCGGTTGCAGACTTAAGGTTCCCCTGAGCCCGATATCCCACAATGCATTATTCTCATTAATCAGTCTCATTCTATGAGGTCGTTAATATTGCATGATCGAATGGATCACCTGGACCAGGCTGCGTGAATTTACGTCATGGCACAAAGAAGGTTGTTAAAGAATCTCCTAATTGCCAAGCTCTCCTGCGCGGTTACATCACATACGGTGACGGTAGCATTACCTAAGGTGCAGAAATCTTGCATCTATTTCATTCATCTTCCCACTGCACTTCTCCCAAGCAACATGCTGGGGGGCACATCGATTAAATTTACCGGCCCATGATAGAGGCACTCCGACTGAATTGATACCTCCTTCAAAGTAGCATTTGTGTTGCCATTTACATGAGCTCTAACAACATGCTTCCTGCAAGGACTGCCCCAAATCACTGTCCCGCTGACAGCACAAATGCCACTTTTAGTTGACATTGTAGTAGTTCTTATGTTGCACTCTATAAAGGCTTCCGTTATTTCCCTAGCTGATACTGTTCCAACTCCACTTGCAATAGCCGTAGTACGAACCAGTAGGGCATTATGCACACACAGACGTGTGCATGTTTACCAAAAGACTCACTACTGCCAGCGCCGATGAAGGTGGTGAAAATCTAAGCCAGTGAACTTTAAATGTCAGCCAAAAGTGTTTGGACACGGCTGCTACTGCTTCTGCTGCTCCTGGTTGAGGTGTGTGGGTAGTTGAGTGAGCCCAGACGAAAGACAATTACAACGCTAAAAGCGTTTTTGTCTGAGCCAATCGAACCAAAACGCACTTTCTATTGGCTCGTCGCATTTGAAACTCATCCACGACGTCGGGTCAACATCGGAGGTACCATGAATAGGTATGAGCCGTTGACAGAGAATTCTCTCCAAGCCACGAGCATTTGGCTGTGTTACAAGCATTGTATTGCTAGGAAATTCCCCACCGACCCTCTTTGTTTTGTTGCGCTGATTCTGGAACTGCCCATTAGCCTAACTGAAAAGTCAAAGCATGACGAGTTTCGACAATTCAATCGTTGACAATCAATCACAACATTCGATTAGCCGTCCACCAAACAAGTTCATGCAACACTTTAAAGCTTAACCAACCTGAGTTTCCGTCAGGTTGATGCGACGCGCCAGTTCTTCGTGTTCATTCATATTGAGGTTGTACTTATTGTTCAAGTATTTCATCGTTTCACCAATTCGGAGTGGGGTAAAGAGAACCCTGTGTCTGTGTGAATAAACAAGAACAGAGGTGATAAATAAATAACCAGAGAATCCCAGTACCTTGCAAAGAATTCCTCTCAAAGCAGCACCCATTACAGGTAGAGGGAAAGGCGGATACAAGACAATACTTGCGACGGCTGTCATACCCAGGTTCGCATCACCACCCATGTACCACAGAAGAGGCGGCGCATCGCAAAAAAGCACTCGCGTGACTAACACAAAGCCAATTAACGTTACGACACTTAAGGTGCGAACTGGACCACACCGAGCCTTTGTCCGTGTCTGCGTTGGGCTTATCAGATCAGCGTCAAACGTCTTTGCCTGCTGTACGTCCTTCAATTGCGCATTAAAATGATTCAAGTTAGGCCTCAATTAAGCGGGTTCTCTCATATATCCGTCACAAATCCATCTTCAGCAGAGAAAACTTAATTTTGCCTGGCAAATCCCCTTCACATAATAGTTAAATGCTCGCCTAAGTCATTAGACTAGTGATGGCAAAAGCGGCAATAAATGACTGCTACAGAAGTCGATACTATGCAACAGAATACACGATGAAGATTGGTACCATTTTGAGAGCCCATTTTTAGGGCTTAGCTGCCTTTATTCTCATCACGTGATGGGCTGCTCGATGTCAGTGATGGTCCTGTCATTATAGGTCACCTTAATAGGTGAATGACGTTACTGCCAGAGCAAGAAATGCTACGATTTAATCGTAGATTTTTTAATTTGCCTTGCATTTTTGACAAATCTCGCATTCTGAACTAGGGGCATTGAAACTTCGTCGTCTAGACGATCCCTGTGCAATAAGAAGTGAAGAAGCCTAGTCATAGAAGGAGCTCACATACACATACGAGAAAAGAGAGCAATAGATATTACTTTAACCACAAATCGCAAGTGAGTGCCTGTCACGAATGGCTCGAAAGCGTTTATCCATCGGTGGCATGTGCACATCGTAAGCAACAGCAACCAGCAGAAGGTTGAGAGGGTCGAGGTTACACATTCTCTTAGGTGCGGGAATTTCCAAATCAAATGGATAGTAAGGAGGTTTCAAATTGCAAGCTACTACTTCCTTACACTTGACTACTTTGAGCAACTCAATGCGCTTCATACCATCAATGTTCAAGCCTCTGCTTGACTGTGTGAAACAGGCCTTGAAGAAGTTGTGTGGATGCGCGGACACGTTTGGCGAATAGCCTGTCATGAACCGACGTGTGTGCAGCCAATCGCGCGCAATGACATAACCGTATATAATGCAGGTCGCGAAAATGCCTAGGCTCCACACATCCGCTCTCGTCGTGATTGCCAACTCACCCTTTATTTTAGATGCCATGAAGATGTGTGCTTCGCGAAGTCTGTCTTTTTAGAAGGTCCCGACTCTCGAGATACGTTGGACAGGACCTCCAAAGAAGACCGAATCCACCGAGGCATCCGTCTCCTTTGCACCCGAGATAAAGGCTAAGTTGTATGATGTCAGACATGACCGATGCTGCCGGTGATGAAGTTTGCTGTGTGGTGCGTGGCAATCACATCAATGCCCGATCTTTCTTCCCACAGACTGGCCTTCATGATTGGCACTAGTTGATAGGTTGACGACTTGTCGAACGGGGTCCTAAAGGAGAGTGAAGTGGGATATCATTCCTGCGACAGTTTTAGTCCTTCCATTATCCTTTTGGTTTTGCCTTCGAACGCTCTAAAAAATATAGTGCTTCGCCTACCAAGAGACATGTTATAATGCGCACTTGGACAAGTTGGACTACTAAATCTGCATATCACAAACTTGGCTGTGAATGACAGCCATAAGGAGGCAATGAGAAAATGACCACAGATTAGTTAACGTCATTGATTTTCTGTCCACATACACACAAATTGAACTGCGCTCACCAATCCCAGCAGGAAACAATGCATGCGTGAGTACTGCTTAGCAAACCTCATTTCATCACCCAAGTCAGAAGTTTCATGAGTGGAAATGGTCGCCATGATCAAGGGAGCAGAGATGCTACCTAAGTTTGGTAGTAGCGTAATGGTAAAATAAATATTCAAGCAACAATATTTTGCGTAAATAATCCACGGCTTGGTCACTGAGCTAGGAAATTTTGCTGTAGATACGAGTGCCCAACAGGCGAGTAAAATGGTGACCGGCCCAATAGCACTTGATTTAAGTGGGGCCCAACTGGATTCCTGCCTTGACAAGATTTCTCGTTTTCTCAAGTTACTTCGGAAAAGGAAAATGCAACAGCCACGTAGGCAAACCTTTGATTGATGGAAATCTACCCCCACAACTTTGCTTTTTATTTGTTTGTCTTAAGACTAAGATCTAAGGTCGAGTCTCAAGTCCATCTAGACTACGGTGATAGTGGCATACAATCTTTAGACTTAGGAGACAGGGAAACGCAATCATGCTAATGAAAGATGTGTCATAGCTAGCTTGATCTCATTTTAATTCAAACTCCTTTGTAGGCAAAGGTTGAGATTGCTGGAGATGAACTGCACAACTGTTTCCTGTATGGCCTCATCGGCTTGCAGAGTTTTCGTTGTGGGCTTTCCATTCCATTAAAGCGCTGTAAGCTTTGTAGATGACACTAAGGGGGTAAAGTTAGCATTTTTAGTTAAAACTAAGCATAGAGGCAACTGTGAGGCACATTTTATTTTGTATTTTGAAGAATGCTTCTGAGTAATAGGTTCGTTGTCGCAACCAGGCGCCTTTTAGGATCACTGCACTGCTGGCATCAGCAACCTCTTCTTTGTATTACTTTAAAAGCTTAAAGAGCTGGTGGGGACTTGAAAACTCATTACTGAGTGGTAGATGACCACCTCTTCTATCCATTGTAGTCTTAAGAATAATTACGGTAAAATACGCCTACAGATAAGCGAACAAATGAAAGAGGAGTCCTTTTTAAGTAGGCCAAAAATGAAATTTGCATTTGGCGCATTAAGTAAATTGGGATTAATGCAAGTATACAAGAAAAGCTTTTATTAGCGGAATCATATTTTAGCCGTCAAAGTAAAGCGAATCTAAGAGGACCTCAACGAGCCATAAAAGAAAACGCTAAGCTAGGCGTTCATAAACACAATGCGATGAATGCTGAATCCCTTATAAACGGTACAATTTTAATTTCGGTGAGTCTTTCATTAGCAACGAGGTAAAATGTTCAGGCCAAAGAAAAACGCTTTGGTTGAGGAAAGAAAATCAAACCTTTGTATGTAGCAACTGTCTCCTAAAACACTTTAGGTAGCTAGCCTCATTTTGATGGTAAAATTGAGATGCTGTGCATCACTTGTTTTCATTGCTTGAATGCCCCTTTGACTAAACTGCGATTGGATCTGCGCATTCTTTATTGCGCGTACTAACTGGAAGTAGGATTTCTTAACAACTCAGTATTGCAACCAAACCCCTTAAGCGGCTCGACTGCCAGCCTTTGATCACTAGGCGAGTAAGGCTGGCTTAATGCCTGATTACAGGAGCTTGCGGATGACAGGTAGAGTTCTGTGACTTTGTAGAATCACAGGTTTTAGGGTGAATCTGGGTCTCTAGAAAATGGTTCTGCATGCTGGTTGTCCTGAAATGACTTGGAAGAGAAGACACGAAATATGAAGACTTGGATGCGTACTGATGGGCACATAGCCATCTTTGAACCATTTGGACCATTTATTGCTGCCGAACACCTTAATTTTGCACTGTGATTAGAGCACCGCAGTTATCGCATGTTACCATCTCGACCAATGATGTGTGAGCCATGCCCATCCAATTAGCAAAAGTTGTAAAAGAGCAGCAGCTAACCTCAGACACCTGCCATTACAATCGCACGTGCAAAATTAAGGTTTCACCTAAACGTTTCTTGCAGTGATCGGGCCTCGGCATATGCTCAATGTAAGCTCCTTACCCAAATATGAATATCGCCTAAGAGTTTATCCTAGAAAGCAAACTGTGGTCACAAAGTAAAGGGCAATGATGTGGAAATCGTTTACCGCTTGAAATGCGCAACACTCATCATCTAGAAATGCCGGAACTGCTACAGTTTGCCAGTAGGGCTTTGGGTGAATAAAATCTCAAGGCGATGTTGACCCTTTCCCTGAATAACTCACCACTCGATCAATGAAGTGGCGATTTTTACTACTGATACGATCCCTAACAGGCGAATAAAACAGCAACAGTTCAACCAGCAATGGTCTAAGTGCTTTCCGGCTGAATTATTACCTTAGCGCGATTTCTTGCTTACTCAAGTTGACTCAAGGAAGGAAAATCCGACATCACGCACGTAAATAGACCTTAGATTCTCTACTCAACTATGTATGCTTTCCATTATTTTGTTTTGGAGGAGAATGAGCAGCTGAGTATTTTTAGGCATCATGCAATGCAGAGAAGCCATGTGTTGCAGACTAACTACAAATAAAGATAGCTCAAACCATTGTTATGCACTCGAAAACCAAATCGATTGCAAAAAATTAAAAGTTTTCGTCAATTACGAACAGTAATGGGAAACGCATCTAAGAATGGACGTAAGCTACTAAATAAACCCCACACATATGGACTGACGCTATTAAATGTGAATACTCCTTAGGGCTGCATGCAAACTGCACTTCTGCTGCAGTCTATGAGATTGTTTTGTAATTGAGAAACAAGTACTGTTAAAAAACAAGAGAAACTCAAAGAGCATAGAACAAAGGGTAGATAAATGCTATTTTTTGTAGGAAGTTTTGGATGAAGGGACGTGTCGTTGGGTACAACTTAAATAAAATCTTCTTTCCCTTACTTACTCTATATATACATGTTCACAGACCAAATGGAAGAATAAGAGCATGCGTCTCGCTAGGACCAACCTTCGAGTCATCTGGATGGTAATTAAGGGTAGCTGAAATCTAAGTGTTCCTAAACAACGGTGGAACTCCAGTCAATCACACACACACACACACCTCTGTTGAAGTTCTGTTTACCACAACCCACACGCACTCACGCCGTGCAAAAGACATGCGCGTTGAATAGGCTGTCGCGCTGCAAAGTGTAGTCTTCGGCCCAAGCCCGCTGCTAAGAACATCATAATTCCTTGCCATCTGTGCACTACAAATGCTATTGCTATATTCACCACTGGGGTCTCAGTCGAGCGTAAAGGCCACGTTTTTGCTGCCCATATACTGACAAAGGAACACCCCCAATTGTTCTCATCTCTACTGCACTTTTTATCAATTACGATGTTCCCTATCCCAGCTATTCCGTCTAGATGTCAAATGAAGTGACGCAGTTCAAAAGCGGATAAGAATTCTCAATGTAGATGTGAGTTTCCTAAGGAGGGCTTACAAAATGCAGTTCTGCCGCTACAGTTCTCGATTATGCAGAGGCGCGTGGTTATTCGTACAACAATGAAGCGGTTGGCTGTGCAACTCTACAATCAGTAAGGAATCAACTTCAAACAGGAGAGGCATTCTACTGAAGACCAAAAATGAACAGACTGAACAAATTGGCTATCAAATGGTACTCTGCCGATAGAGGAGCTAACAAAAGCGTTCAATTTAGGGCGAGGTGACGTCAACTTCCGAAAGCGGGTTCCATTCGCATCGCGCTACAGGGCAGTGTCTAAAGCAATAACCATTTCATTTATAATCTCCATCTAAGGAAACCACTACAATCATACATTCTGTGTCTAGAGTTCTGTTTGTGTGTCCCCGTCATATTTTTAAGTTGTTATGTTTCACTTCGTCTTTCTCACCTCAATTACTTCCTTCCTTTTATTTCGTTTGTAGGTGGATTCATTAATGTGCCAGTTGCGAGAATCGAATCGTGCCATCCTGGCCTTATAAAAGTGTCCAATAGAGCTCCCAATCAACCGACTTTGAACAGACCTGTTATCGAAGCCACATTTGGTCAGTTATGTACTCGTCATAAAGTCCTCCACCCAACAGGTCTGAAATGTCTACTTCAATTTATATAGCGCTAGTGGGAGTGATTGCTTAAGTAGGTGATTCCGTTATAAATTATTTGCGGGCAAACGCTATTATCATCCTCTGTTTCCCACGTCGCATTTTCCTTAAAACTGGATGAACGCCCAGTTACTGTCGGCTCCAGCCGATAGCGCTTTCCGATATGAGCAGAGTACAGAGCACTTACAGAAATAGGACTTATTAATTCTTCTTTAGTCTCTTTGGGAGTACGCAAAATTGAAGAAGTCTTCGACAGCTAAGACGCTGTTACGCTGATGTAAGGTAGATTTTCTTTCAATATAGCAGCAGCAATATACACGCAAAACGAAAATTGCAATAAAAGGCACTAAGCTTTTTCTGTAGGGAAATCATAACTTTGTAAGCTCTACTTCAAAGTATTCGTCTTCAAGACCAAAAGGGGTCACTTCCACAGTATCTCGGCAAAGGGGGTCTGTAGCGTGCAGCTCAAACAAAGGAATTCGAAATTTTTCATACTAGCTTAATGGAATTGTGACATTGCTGTAGATGTATCTTCTAAAGACGGATTACCTTGGCAGCCAATAACGCAGCTGCACAGTTGTGCGGACCCTGATGGGGTCGGCAAGCCACCATTATTAGTATAACTGACAGTTGTCTTCAAAATTGACAATAGGTAAATGTCGGCATAACAGATGTTAAACATTGTGAATGTTGGCAGGCAAGCATTCCCACTTATTTCTATTTATTTTGAGTCATTTGGCCTTCGAGTTTTAGCAATCATAATGACTTCCTCGCCACGACTAATTTTCTTACGTTATCTCCAATTTATTTCTCATCCAGTTTTGAAAGCGACTCCTCGATAGTACCTGCATGTCACTGTGCTCCTTTTCACACCGTTGTGTTCAATTTCAGTCTTGATTGCTTCTCTCCAATTTGTTGTTTGCCATGATTGTTCTCCCATGTTCTTAAGAGGAACAGTAACAGACAGACATGCATTGAGCGTTCATTTGGATAAGGTTCTTCAGGTGGCAAATTTTTATGGGGCGCTATCTTTTCTCTCCACTTTTTATTTAGCTTTCATCATGTTTGGTGTTGCACGAAATGTTTTCCTTCATAACTCTAGATTATATCTCCTTGTTTGAGATTGGGTTCACCTTAGTGATGGCTTGTGTTTGTTAGTTTTTACTACTTAGTGCGGTATTCATCAAAATGCTAGTGTGATGGTCAACGCAATTTACTGGCAGTTGAGTCAAAGGTGGGATCCACTGTTACTGTCATTGTTGAATCGTGTGAGTCAGATGAATGTGGTCATATTGTGGGTAAGACATGGAACAGTGCGAACCAGCGCCCGAAATCTACATAATTTGAAGTCTCGAGAACACACGCCGGGGATTACTGAAATTATCGTAAGTGAGAGCTGAGGGGTGTTCCATTGTTGATGCATAAAACTGTGCGCTTGAAGGCCCACATTGTCTGCTTGGCGCTGCTGTCTACCTTTTCATCACCAAAATGAGTTAGTTAATCTTTATATTGATCCCTCTTCTTTATTTATATCTCATCCAAAATGTCAAAGGGAAGAACGCATAAGGCTTGCTCTTCTTCGGCATCCTCCTTTTTACCTTAGTATAGAGCTAAGGCACTGCAACTCTCCAATGGCCTCTCCCACAACCACCGAATGGCAGATTTGTCACCTTGATATGCTGCCGCCTACACCGAATCTTATCGTTTACCTGGCCACTTTGTTACGCGCTCCTATCAACAGCAGAGGCAAATCGCCTGCACCTGTTTTAAAAGCTCACACCAGAATGAAATGCTGCATCGCTTAATTTGTTTTTCTTTTGTACTTGCTAACCCGAAGTCGACCGCTATGCTGAATACTTAATGGGTGTATAAACACTACTCTCTCCCCATCACGAGAGGTCTACTTTAGTCTAAAGAAGGGAGGGAAGCAGAGGAGCCACGGGAGGAAAAAGGCGATCAAATGTGGCGAAGTGAGTTTGTAGGTGGATTGGATAGTGATGCCGAAGTATGGAGTTTAAATTAGTTGGCACCTAACCAGCCATCCAATGAACGACCAGAGGAGGTCTTATTTCATCCAAGATGCAACTGTCGATTTGATAGTCTAGATCGACAAGTTTGAAGGAACTGGTGCGTTGAATGTGCCTCTACATTCATATGTAATCAATTACACACACACTTTCCTACCTGCTTCCATGCGACATCAATTAAGACGATTCTCCAAAAGGAAGGAAATGAAAATGGGCAATAATGCATGCACAGATTCGAACAGACGAACAGACAGACAGACACAGGTGCATAGTGAAAAGAGTACAGATGGACTAAGGAGGCAGACGCACATTCAAACTCGAAGTTGTAGAGCACCGGGTAGAGGAACTCGTTACAGTAGGAGTGCTTACTCCTTCTTCCTCGGTTGTGTTGAATGCATGGAGCACGCACGGTGGGAAATGATGCAAGATGCAATACTTGGGAGCCCATTGGGCGTGGTAGGAGAGGAAGAGACACTCTCATAAGGTGCGTTGTAGTGCGGCATTGGAAAAAATGAGCAGACAAGAGAGCTACACTTCACTCATTTCGTGGATTTCACCAAACCAAGTTCTTACTTGCTTATTCTGATTTCTAATGTCTACAAAGAAGAAATGGTCCCAACTCACATAAAGTGGAGTTGTGCCCAGTCGACTTAGTGGGCCAAATTGCTGTTAGAGTTGACTTGAATGGCAGCGCGTAAGGTGTCTTTGAGGATAAAGCATGCACGATAGATCAGATAGCGTGTCTAAATTCTTCTGTCTTACTTTATCCAAGACTGTCATGACTTATCCGATGCAGCCAATCCTGCCAGTTGTGACCCAGTCTAATCTAGCCAGATCAATTCAAGCCCGGACTTGCGTACCGTACCACAGTGCTTTCAAAGTGAGACGTATATATTGGAAAAATTGTTGTGCATCAGCACAGTAAGCGTAGTGCGGGCTAGGATTTGATTAAGGAGGTCGACGACTTACTACCAAAGAAGGAAGGAGCGTTTCTGACGCACACCCCCAAGCCTATGCTTAGACAAATCGATGCCTTGCACTACGGAAGACGATAGCAGTGGATACGATTTTTCCGCAGGAGCAAGGTGGCATAAATTTTGAGCTGAATAAGACATTAAGGTGATTAGAATATAGATAGGGAACGAGAAACAGTGGAAATGGAATGAAGGAGGGATGAGAATTGGGGATTGACATCGAAAGATGTGTTAGCACAGTGATGTGGTGCAGCACGCCCTGTTTTTCACTCTCTTTTACCCATTCATGAGTCGATTTGCATGCTCACGCATCTAGCCATGTGACTTGGTTAAATACAAAGGATTTGACTCAATAGAATTTGCTCAAAATTTTGTTATAAATGCCACACTTGAAGAATTCAATCATAATTTTCCTTTTTCATGTGACTTGCGCTGAATACCAGATATGATAACAGTGGAATGACGCATGCGAATGAAGTAAGGGAGAAAGGAGAAAATAACAGGGTGGGGTTGACGAGGAGGAATGGGGTTGGTAGCATAACTTACTCCTAATTTCTACTACAAGTATCTGATGTGGCAGGATGGAAGGTCGGAAGTAGCGAAATGTTGGAGAGGCAGGCGACGGAAATGGAGGATAGAAGGAGGCTAGAGGCAAGGAGAAAACGAAGTGGGATGGAGGCACTGACGAATAAATGGATGGCAAGAACGACATCGCAAAGCGGAATGAATAAGAGAAGACGACAGTAGGCGTAGAAGAGCATCTCTGACGGTCTTTTGTGTGAATCACCTCTGTGAATGTCTCTGCACAGTGCTGTGTTTATTATTTCCTTCCATTATTATTCCGTGCGTCCCTAAGTTCATTATATTTACGCATTTATCCAATCATATATTCGAGTAAAGTATGTAGTAATCGACTTTGTGGAAGCAATCTCAGTTTCTATCAAACAGTACACTCTACCGTGATAGGTGAGCTCAAAGTAGGATCTCATTAGTGACAGTGCTAAAGTGGCGCGTGCGAATGAAGGGGATGGAAAGGCGAGCATAATGAACCCTTAATTTTAAAATTTTAATACTTTTTTGGTTTTCTGGTGTCTTTGGAATAGCAAGGTAAGAGTTTGGGGGAGGTACAAAGAGATCGAGAGAGAGAGACGGTAGAGGTGGTTGATGAGAAGTAGATCGAAGTTGAGTACACTCCGGTCACGTATCAATTCTAGTAACAACTGACAAATCTACCCTTCTACAAATCTTTATTCTTGTACGCGGATGATAGCCAATTGCTATCTTGCTTGCGTCTCCGAATAAAACCAATCCCTCATCCACCTGTTAAAATGTCGACATTATTGATCATTTCGCGTAGCAGCGGCCGCTAAGATTGATTTCATTTGTGCCGACATTCCACCCCAAAATTCAGCAACAACGAGGTGCATGGTGCTGGAAAAAATGCAAGAAACCGGGATAAGGATGCGCAGTGGTTGACGATTTTTTAACTTCCTTCGGAAAACACAAGGCCTGAAACACCCGTCATCAAGCAAGGGGAAGATATACGCATGGCGATCTATCCCAACGTCCACTTAACGGAATCAAAGATCCTAAACATCATTTATACCGAGTTGCGTTCGATGTTTACTAGAGTTTTGTTTTGTTATACGATGGTCAGACACTTTGGACGCTGACAGGTAGTGTCCATGGTTGGAGTAAAAACGGATGATCAAGCAACCAACTGGCTAAAAGTGATGAATGTAATTAGCCGCTCAGCTGCAATTTAGTGCCACGAGAACGCCTCTCACCTCTGGATCCCTTACGCACCTCTTCTTCTCCTCTATCCTCGTCATCTGCCAGCGCCCTCTTTGTATTCAACTTGATCGACTAGAAGGACAAGTTAATAGGCGAGGATGAGATGATAGTGCCTTCACATTTTGTTTTTGTGGGACACCGATTAAGGCTACTCTGCAATAGGACAAAAATAAAAGTGGGCGATGACGCACACACAAACTCGGGCAAACAAACAGGCGTGGATGCATAACGGGAATGAAGCAGGCTGTCTAGAGTAAAAGCGCACATTCTCACTCGTTATTGTAGAGCGTCAGGTGAAATGATTCTCCACAGAGAAAAAAAAAGGATTGAATTGCGAGATAAGCATGTAGGGATTCGACTAGTTTACAAGTTACAAGGCAAGAAGTAGAGACAACGCTACTACCTTCGCTCTTAAAAGGGTAGGTGAAGGAGAAGAAGCATGCGACTAAGGTGAAGCAAAGTGGTGCAGGACAATCTGAATCGACAGAAAGAAAGATAGAAATATGGAATCAATGGTAATCTAAACATTAGCTACGCCAAAACAAGATTTGCTTTTGGGTAGAGTACGAATGAGTCAGATCCGGTCTAGCCTGCGCTAGTCTGATCTAAGTTATGAATCTGTGCATTGTTTGACCATGTCACAATCGCGATTAAGACTAGTGGAGAGATAAAAGGGACCCTACAAAGAGGGCACCGGCAGACGGTGAAGTAGGAGGGGAGGTGAGAGAAGCGTAAAGGAGGCAAAGGTGCGAGACGTCCTCGTGGCACTAAAGTGGAAGAATAAAAGTAAGCAGCTAAAATGTAGAGAAAACTCACCCCCATTTTCGGATGAATTTCATACGAGGAGCACAGTGTGATATAGCGCAAGGCGCAATACATTTAGGCTTGCAGAGTGCAGTAGAAGTCAAAGGAGATACTCACCGAAGATGTGCTGCAATAGAATATGGGAAAGAAGAATTAGATAAGAGTACTCCTCTCCATCCATTTCGAATACGCCATCAGGCCTACTTCTAGTCTGCGTGCCTTAATCCCTAGTGTCTGCGAGAAAGAAAGAGCCAACCACATGGCGTGGAGTTGTATGGAGTTGCCACAATTTAGCCCAAGTTGCGAATCTCGCCTTTACTGACCAGTCCAAATAAGTCAGACCTAGTCAAGCCTAGTCATGCGTACCGTGCCACAATGCTTTTGCAGTAAGACAAACTGTTTTATAAGCTGTTTTACAGCAGCAAGTCCCCTGATGCTGCTGCTTGTTTAGGGATTCAAAACATATTTGGGACATGGAACATTAATACAAGGAATCAGCGATCCACTCCTAAAGAATTTTACTGCGTTAACGAAGAAAGTTTTTTGATGCGTACCCTAATTCTATGCCTGCATGAATGCTATTTTTCATTACAAATGGAAATAGTGGTCCATGCGCTTCTCCGGTAGGAGTGAAGGAACAGGAATGTTTAGCCGAAAGAGACAGCGGGTAATAGAATATAAGACAAAGACGTGAGAAGTCGTGGACATGGTGATGTGATGCAGCGGTCTTCATTTCCTACTTTCTTTAATCCTCTCCTACACTAATTTACTTGCCCACTCATCTAGCCATGTGACTGAGTAAAATATAAAGCAATTGTCTAATGGAAGTAGCTTTATTTTTTGTCGGATAGCAGACTAGGAGAGGCAACAATATTAAAACAATGCTCGCAAATGAAGTGAGGGATGAGAGTGTCACAAGGATGGACCGTGGTTGAGAAAAAGAGGAATCAAGAGCAGGTGTGAAAGAGTAAATTATCTGCATAATGCTTTTGATGAGAAGTAAAGTCAAGTNGCGCGCATGGTCACGTTTGTCTTCTATGGACAAATATTTCAAATTCGGTAGCGTAAATGTGAACGTGTCAACCATTAGACCTTTGATTGGCTACAATCTGGTCACCTAAAACAGGATCTGCGTGTGATGTTGAAATGTGTCCTACACCCGATCTGAAACCTTTGAAGGTTTAATCTCAGCTGTGAAGCAAATGGATTGTAGTCACGGCCAAATTGTATGATCGTGCTTGCGCTAAATAACTAGCTGACCTTCCACATTAACAGGATGGTAACATCTGCTGTAAGCGTCTACGACTCAACTACAGGCCATTTTTATTGTTTTACAGCTCGAAAATGAGTTTAAGGTAAATTGTTCCTGCATAGAATATGAACGATCGACTTGGTGTACCTTCGAAGCAATTTATTTAAGCGACTTCCAACTTCACGCACGGGTCCCACAAAAACATCTTTTGAAGGACATCAGTTTAATTATTTATTTTCAAAAAACCAAGGTCTACAAAATAGTCACCATCAAAGCATGCCATGGAGACCACAAATAGTTAGAGCAGTAAGCACTAACGTCACAGCTGCTTCATGAAAGACAGTTGAAGTCAGTCTGCAGGCTCTTCATAGGGAAAGCGAACGTCTCGCTTTGTCAGCTCTACATATTTCCTCATATCCTCCTCTTCATCATCCTGCTTTTGGTCTGTTCCAGCAGCAAGCTTATTTTCGAACCACTCCACCAGCGCCCAAAATTGCTGCTTGTGCCTCGACAACGTATCAACACCTTCTCCTGAAGAGTCTTGCTTCAATAGTATTATTCTTTGTTAAAGCTTCTATTGTGATTGAGAGCTCTCAGTATTTCCAAAGCTTTCACTGAGGCTGCTGCCCCATGAGCCGGTCAATGGAACGCTTCTCTTCATGTCACAAACATTTGGCTGTGTTGCAGATGCCTCATTGTCAGAAAAATCTAGTATTCCAAGCTAGGAGAATTAGACCTACACAAAAGAGGTTTTGACTTCCTTCAGACAATCCCTGTGGATTCGTAACTGGAAAATGCTAGTCAAAGTAAGGCGTGCATTTCCACCAGATGAGGAACCCACATATGCACACAAGAAAAAAGAGCATTTGACACCACTTGGACCGCAAATCGCAAGTGGATGTAAAAAAGTTCAAGCCTGAATTGGTCTGCCATCGGTGACATCCGCAGTGTGAATGGAGGAGGTGAGAATTAATGAAATCAAAGTTGGCGAGAAGCTCATCAATCCTCTCACCTGTCAGTTTAGCCTGTACCAGATCCTGGTAGTTCGGTGACTCTATCACCAACCGACGCACACCATGCCTTTCACGAATATCTCGAAGACGTCCCTCTATCAGTGGCATGTGTGCATCGTAAGCAGCAGCGACCAGAAGAGGGTCAAAGGGGTCGACGTTGTACTTTTTCTTAAATGCAGACACTTTCAACTCGGAGGGATGGTAAGGTGGTTTTAACTTGCAAGCCACCACTTCCTTCCAGTTGACGCCTTTGAAGAAATCAAGGCACTTCACACCATCAATGTTTAAACGCTTTTTATGATTTTGTGTGAGACAGGCTTCGAAGAATTCGCGTAGAGGTGCGGACACATTTGGAGAACTGCCTGTCATGAACCCACGTATTTGCAGCCAATCGTGCGCAGTGTCATGACCGTACATGATGCAGGCAACGAGAACGCCCAGACTCCACACATCCGCCTTCGTCGTGATTGTCAACTTATTCTTTACCTCAGGCGCCATAAAGAAGAGTAATCCGGTAAAGTCTGTCTTTTTGGGAGATCCCGCCTCTTGAGACATGTGGTATGAGTGATCGAACTCCGTAATAAAAATGTGGCCTGAATCAGCAATAAACACGTTGTTGGGTTTGATGTCTAAGTGGACCATGCGCATGGCGTGAAGGTGCTCCAGACCACAAATAATCTCAAAAACGTAAAATCGCGAGTCATTCTCACCGAGGTAGCCAACATTTGAGACGAGATCCCGCAGGTCGAATCCACTTCCTTTGCGCAGCACAAAGGCGGGAGCCCGACGGATTCCACAGCTTTCTATTAGAGTAGCTAGAAATGGTGACTGCCTTTCCTGTCGGACAAGTCTCACGAGAATGTGGTGCTCTCGAAGAGCGCACCGAACAGCAGAGCTGTTTCGCAGGTAGAACCGTTTCAATGCGCAGGTCATGGTCGTCGCGATTTCGCCACATCCGCTTGTGTAGACCACCTCATAGACAAATGTGCAGGAACCACGAGATATAAACTTCTCTACATTAA
>JADWOT020001687.1:0-79000 GCA_036345935.2 Taenia hydatigena
ACTTCCCAGACTCCATTCCTTTGACTTACTCAAAGCTGACTCGCCTGTCTGTCGACTGACCTCAGAGGCTGGCACAGCTGCTAAAAGTATATTCGCTTGAGCCAATCGAATCAGATCTCACTTTCTATTGGCTCGCCGCATCTGAAATTCATTCACGATGGTGTGTCAAATTTGGAGGTGACGAAGGAATTAGGTGAGTCGTTAAGCCTCACACATGGATGATTTGAACGCCTTTTCAAAATGGACACTAAATGAAGGTCAAATATCAATTCTACAGGACACTAATTTGGCCACAGCTTTGAAGGCCTCTAAACGATGTTTAAACTGGGGCGATAATTAGTGCATTCATTGTACTGGAGCCATGTTGGAGTCCTGTTTCATATGACACCCTGTTTGGGTGTGACATTCAACCCATGGGTGTAAATTATCAACTGATCGACATGTGCCAAAAGTGTTACCATTTCCTTATGTCTGGACAATGGTAAAGACGATCTGTGCCACCACTTTTGGGATTCCACGTGTAGTAGGCACAAATTACGAATGGTGTACATCTCTGCCGTTACCCAATTGTCCCATTACTTGACATCTACCAGCATGCTGCCTAAAAGAAAGAAAGCGAAAAGATCAAAGGTATGTGCATTACGTCAAATGAGCCTTCGGCTTAATGAATCACATCGCCGTCAGCCACGTCGCTCCCTCCCTCCACTAGGTAAGCGTAGATTTCATCACGTATACCGAGGGGTTTTGGACCGACGGCCTACAAAGAGTGAGGTCACGTAGGTGACCTTAGATCAGGCCAAGGTTGGCACGGTTTTCACGAGCGATGGAACCAACTCGAAATGCATAGATATCCACTGCTCTTCATTCACTAAACGAAATGCACAAGTTCCGTGTTAGGTACTCGTTAATAATTGTGACAGGGTTCACACGAGCCTGCGTGTGTCAGAGGAACACCTCCAACAACATCACGCATTCATGAATAGGACCTATCAACAAGTGAGGATAAATGAGGGCTGGGTAGAGGCATGTGGTTTCACTCTTTGAGCTCAAAGCACGATAAACGGACATATCTTTTAAAATGACTACCTCTTACACCTCAGCCCTGTCCATTGCAGAGACACAATATCCTTCACCATCTTCTCTCTGTTCGATCGTATCTTCGATGTACTTGTAGCAACACAAGTTCAACCTTCTTAACGCCTCTATATCCTCTTCAACATCTCCACATGCATGTGAATAGTAGAGCACGACGCTCACAGCTCAGACATGCTAAGTCAACACCAACGGTAATGTGATCACGTGTGCAGTAAAAGGCATGAGGATGCAGTTACCGATTAATAAAGGCATTTAACTCTCGAGGGTTCCCTCTTATAAAGGCAGCGGAACACTCATTTATGTTGAGTGTATCCTTAGAAGACAGTCACATGTTAGTCAGTGACTGTCCCATTGTTGTGTCCCCTCTCACCTATGTAGTGGGTCCTACGAAGCTCTAGATCCCCCGACACCCGCAGTGGGTGCACTACACATTCAATCACAAAATTGTGCCAAACTACGAAATTGACGCACTTGGATTCGCAAGGCTGATTAAATGCTTTTGTCATCGTGGAAATGCTGCGATTTGATGTTTAGGGCAAGCTCTCAATTAAATGATTTCTGCAAGAAGGAGGTCCGTGTATATCGCGGATTGCATCAACATATGTGGTAGAACATAGGTGAATCATTCAGTAGTGGATTAAAGGGGGCTTAAAAGCTTTAAAGCTTTCGAGGGTGGAGTGAGGTGTAATGAGAGGAGCTAAGGTAAACGAAAAATAAGGCACCGATAACTTTTTCATTAGCATTTTATTTTTTTCGGGAAAGAGTAGCCTCATAGGTAAGAGAAAATGAGGTGAATACACACGTAGATGGAAGGGGAGGAAAAGAATCACATTGTTTGACCGCTCTCTTGAGCCAGTTCCGCTGCCTTTATAGATGACTTTGCTTGCACACGATCAGCAATGGGGACTGCCCTCTTGTCCCACATCTTCGTCATCATTAGGCAGTAGGGCGACAACACCTCGATGCCTGTAGACCTAGTGATAGTGCCTAGGTCCCCCAAAAAATCCCCATAATAACAGCGCGTGCAAAAGCCGTCGCATATAATGGCAGATACTTGGTAAACCGCCTTCAATGGACACTTTGAATGGTCATGAATTACAGGAAAGAACCGCATCACTAGTCAAATGTGCAATTGGTGGAAATGGACTCCTAGTCAGGTGATGATCACTGCGTCGTAAGTTGGCAATGTGCGTACTTCTTCCCGGATGCTACTGAGGTCACCAGCCAGAGGGGCGATAAATGGTGGACTTCTGAGAGGACGGTATGACGTGCAAATGCAAAGAGTGCGCGAAGGAGACACGGCCAATCTGTAATTGTCTAGTGGGTATTTCGCAGGGGCTACCTGAGAAGGGATCTGCGTGGAGCCTAATCCTGCTGGAAACGAAGGTGAAGAGGAAAACAGGCGGGTGATCGGGAACAGCCATCAAGTGCAACTTTCGAATAGTTGGAAAGAAAAGTGTTTTGTGTTTGCAAGCATCTGAAGCGCCAATCTTTAAATTTGACGTGCCAACCATGATCTCGTCAACATTTAGACTGGTCGATTTACGTTTTACTAAAAGCATCTTGGAGGCGTCTTGGACCGTAAGACACTTTACAGATGTTAACCAAACTATTGGTTAAATACAACTGTTTCTTGACGGTGAAATGAGTCAAAAATTTTGGATTAGTCCATTCGCTGATGCTTCAGTCAGAGGGATTGAGATATCCACCATCGTGTATGGCAGAAGAATTAAAGCTTTGGTTATCTCATTGCAGACATTGAGGTGATGACATCTACTTACATACAGATGCACATGTTCCTGTTCCACTCACTTTATTTTCACAGGTGCACCTAATGCGAAATGCCCAGTTGTACTCGAGGGAGGGACAAACACGGATCCCCAACAATTAGCCTCAATGACTGTGTTACCTGTCGTACAATAGCAAGTGGAAAAAACAACACCTCCTACGACACAAAAGATAGAAGAAGCGGTCTCTGCACTGGCTAAGTCTCCAATATTTCCAAGACTGAATTCCGTCCTTATTTAATCGCCACAGAACAACGATGAAGACAAACAAACCCAACTGAATCATTTGCCACCGAAAGACTAAAAATTGATGCGGTTACGTCTGATGAATCGGTTATCCTATTGGCAATGCCTGCATTTCTCCCACGCAGTCCTCACTTCGCTAGCCCTCCAAAGTCTGCACTACAGCGGACATCCTGCATCGGCGTATATTTACCCCCACAGCAAGGTGGGATTTCGAGTCAACATCAAACTACTACTGTGATACCGATCTTCCCAACATCAAATCCACTCCTATTTGACACCTCGCCAAATTTACGTCAGCATCTGCTACAAGCACAGGTGCAGCCATCGTTCTCACCGCCAATCACGTGCCATCAACTTTTGGCAAACGTCCCCTCAATTCTAGATTACCTTCTCCAGCAACTTGCTACCACTGTATCCATGCTTGATTCAGCAAACTTCTCAGGCATGCCGGACACTACCTGAGGCACAAAGACAAGGTAGACGCAAGATTTTCTTTACTCCGTACCAAATTGATGAGATGATAAAGTGCTTTAACAGGGAAAACTACATCAATATGCATGAACGCGAAGAACCGACGCATCGCATCAACTTTAAGGAAACTCAGGTTGGTCAAGCATTAAGGTGTTAAAAGAACTTGATTGATGGAGAGCTGTTAGTGTGTAGTGGTTGATTGTCAACGATTGTCGTCAGAATTGGTCATAATTTAGACTTTTCTGTCAAGGTAGGATGTGACTCCAGAATCACCGCTACAAAGTAGGGAGAGTCGGTGCGAAATTTCTGGCAATGAGACGCCCGTAATACAGCCAAGGGTTTGTGCCATAGAGAGATGCGCCCCACCAACCAACTCATAGGACATCGGCCTCAGGGAAGGCTTTGGAACAGCTGAGAGCTCCCAATCACAACAGGAACTCCAACAAATAGTTTCACCATTGAAGCAAGCCCCTTCGAGAAAAGGTGGTGATATGTTGCCGAGGCAAAGCGGCTGCTCGGGTCGCTGATGGAGTCGCTCGAAAATCACCTCCTTGCTAAAACAGATCAAAAGCAGGATGATGAAGACGAGGATATCAAAGATATCGGCTTATTGCTTCCTCTATGGAGCATCTGCGGACTGACAATGGCTTTCATGGAGTGGCTATGATATTAGTGTCTTGCTGTTCCAACTGTTTTGTGATACTGAAATCATGTCGTAATGGCAGTCATCTTGTGCACCTTAATTTTCTAAAAATAAATAAATAGTGTTGCAAAGATGTTCTCGTGGGGAGCTATGAATGAAGTTAAAAGTCGCTAAAATGAATTGTTTTGGAGGTGAGAGCCCACACATTTCGATGTACCACACGCATAAGTGATGACTACGCTTAACCCATCAAAGCGGTCGGCGGTAATGTTTCATGTCACTTTCAATTTACATAGGTCAATTCACTTCCTTAAATTTTCTTTTGCATGGACGAATTGGCTTGATGGGTACCTTACAATCAACGCCTCATCACCTTAGCCTGGTTCCACTAGTATCCGTCTGATCACTCATCACGCTAGCACTTGCCTTCTGAATCATGTCTTTGCTGAGACTTATTCTTCCGCAAGGTCGGAGTAAACGCACAAGCATGCGAACGCATCCCTCTGATCATTGCACACTTACGTCAACGATCCCACCCACCAATAGGCAGCTATGGGTAGAAATTATGGATGGGGTAGTCTGGAAGCATGCCTCGTACAGTTGCAACAAGCACAGCACAGCAGCACAGCCTCAACAAAATACCTGTCCCTAGCAGCTTAATTTGTCCATTTGTCCCCATTTAGCGCGGTAAAATTCGATGTTTGCATCCATCTATCATCTGAGTCACTCAATACTTCATCTGAGGAACATCCTCGAATCTGCAGGAACAACCGGAGGTTCAAAGAAGCAATGTTAATCAAGGCAATGAAGTGACACGCTGTGCGACGATGGAGTGGGCTGCACGTTGACGCCTCAGTCACAGCAGTCTTTACGACCTTGGCTTAGGCTTGTTCCGATCGCGTCTACTGAGGTTACAGGAGGCGGCGTTTAATTCGTCAGTGGATACAAAGGGAGGGCACAGCTGCTAGATCTGTATCCAATGAGCACGATAAATTCCACTGACACGGTCGCTGTAACAAGTTGGGAAATGTGGCTGTCACATTGCATTTGTGAATAGACTTCAATGGCACAGCACAGATCAAACCAACTTCTAGGCTGGAGTAGAGAGCACGAGAGAAGTCAAACTTCAAATTCGGCATTTTTTCAGCAATTCCTCTGAGCAGATTAAATGCACCACCACAGACAGGTACATTCTTGGCATCAATTTACATATTTATTTTGGTAAAATGGCTGCCATCAAAACATGCTGCAAGCGCCGCAAAACAGTTAGAGTAGTAAACACTAACATCACAGCCACTAAATTAAAGACGGTTATGATCAATTTGCAGACACTTCATAGAGAAGGCGAATAACTCGCTTTGTCAGCTCTGCATATTTCCTCACATCCTTGTCTTCACCATCTTGCTTTTGGTCCATTACAGCAGCAAGCTTTTTTTCCAACCACTCTGCTAGCGCCCTAACCGGCTGCTTTTGTCTCGGCAACACATCACCACATTCTCCTGAAAGAGGTTGCTCGAATAACACTATTATTTGTTAAGGCTCCTTCTGCAGTTGGGAGCTGTCAGTGGCTCTGAAGCTTTCACTGGGGCCGCTGTCCCACGAGTCGGTTGATGGGATGCTTCTCTCCATGTCACGAATATTTGGCTGTGCCGCAGACGTCTCATTGCCAGATATTTTCCCATCGGCTACCTTCGTTCCTTAGCGCTGATTTCGGAACCACTCCAAATACTAACAGATAAGTCACAAGAATGACGAAGCTAGCCGACTCGATCGTAGACAATTGATCGCTACACACTAATAGCTGTCGATTAAACGAGTTCATTGAGCACCCTATCGCTCGACCAACCTGAGCCTCCTTCAAGTTGATGCAACGCGCCAGTTCTTTGCGTTCCTGCATGTTGAGGTGGTTTTCGCTGTTGAATCATCTCATCATCTTGCCGATTTGGTACGGGTTGAAGGAGACCCTGCGGCTGTCTGACATATCTGAGTTTGCTCTGCGGATGGCATTGTAGTGCAGTTTGCTGAATCAGGCATGGATCCGGTGTCAGTAGGTTGCCAGAGGGGAAAGAAATCTGGAATTGAGAAGACGTTTGCTGAAGGTTGTCGGCACGTGCTTGGCGATGGGAACGGCCGTTGACGAGGTGTCAAATGGGAGTGGGTTCGTTATTAAGAAGGCCGGCGAAGTGGTAGTAGATTGAGTTTGACCTGAGCTTCCATCTTGGTGTGGAGGTAAATACATATCGATGCAGGATGTCCGTTGTAGTTCAGGCTTTAAAGGGCCAGCGAATTGAGTACTGTGTGGTGGAAATACAGGCGTCGCCTCTAAGATATCTGTTTCACTGGAAGTGATCTCATCAATTTTTTGCTGTTTTGGTGGCAAAGAAATCAGCTGGGTTTTTTGTCCTCATCATTGATCTGTATCGAATGCATAAGGAGGGGGGAGAGCAGAGACCATCTATATCTCCCTTTATGACGGTTGCATGGTTGGCAACAAAGCCGATAGGACTAATTGTTGGGGATCCGAGTTTGTCCTTCCCTCGAGTACAACTTGGCCCTCCGTATTCGGTTCATTTGTAACAACGAAGCGAGTGGAATAAGAACATGTCATCTCCACATTTAATTGCGTTGGGGGTTTGTTTACACCAAGTGTATTATTTTGAGTACGCAATTGGGTCCTGTTTGACCTCAGCCCTGCTGGCTCGCCTGGTTGCAAACAAGTGGTCGTTGGAACGGCTTCAAGATGGTTGACAATTGCAATGCCACCGGTGAGAAGCACTGTACAACAGTTCTCCAAAGCCAACCCTGACCGGTGTGTGAATAAGAAAATAGATGAGCCTGAATGAATGATGTAGTGTTTCTTCTGCAGTAAGTATGCCACTGTGGCTACAGGTAAGGGCAGCTGCAAAGGACAGCAAATGAGTTCAGCTTCAACTCATGGTAACAGATAAACGCAAAGCGGCAAAAAGTACAAAAGCTTTGGATACAAATGCATGCAAACAAGGCGATACGTAAAGGGTGTTGGAGCTATTTAATAGAAAGTACCTTCTGCTTGCAGCGTTGCCAGATGTTGAGGTTGCTCAGGATCGGAGAGGTCCAGAAGTTGTCTCACTGTAAAGTTGAACATGATGAAATTGTGGCCACACAGTTCTGCGCCACTTCCATGGCTGAATTACTTCCTGTATTTATAGACCATGAGAGCCAATAAAGTCTAAGATTACGGGTCAGATGAATAAGATTCGGGAGTCTTAATCATGTCAATTTATTAAAGGTTTGGGGGGACGGGTTAGGTGATTTTTCTAAATTTTGGTCTAGCTGACTGTATTATGACGATTAATTTGCTTTTTAAACCTCCCTACTTTTGCCTCATCGTCTGGCTGCAAACTGCATTTGTTTCCTGTTCTCCAGATGGAAGTCGCCTTGAATCCGAAACTAATGGAGGTTGATGGGTTTGTCATAAGTAACTGTACCCATTAACAATTAGGCGGTAAAGCTGAAAAATTAACCGAGTTGTCACCCAAAAGGGTTAAATATATATTTTTTAAACATATGGACTCAAACAGGATTGGTCTTTTATCATACTAGAGTCAATTAGGTGTTCCTCTAAAATCTCTGTTACCGAAGTGCCAAAATTTTCATTGATTATTGAAGCTAGGTTAGAAAGGTTCCAAAATTCTGTTTTAGTAATGCAAATGCTTTACTGAAACAAGTTTTAAATAATACGTAAAAATCAATTTTCGACAAGTGCGGTAGGTATCTTTGTGTCTATATCTCCACGAAACCCTTCTAGAAAGTCGATTTCATTATCGAAAGGCGGCATCAGAAGGTGTGGGTGTGAAGGCATTTCGTGCTACTACTGCACTCGCAACTCTCTATTCACTGCTTGTGGAAAAAGCATCTGATGAGGAAAAAGTCAACGCAGCGTCGTCAATAAAGCTTTTACACGTAAGTCTCCTATGGAACACAAATACTTCCAGAGACCGTCATGGAAATAAGTCAGACTCATGAAGGATGACAACTAATCGTCGCACAACTTGAATTCATGTCAGCACAGCGGTATCTGCGACTTAGGCTTGAAGAGTCGTCCACAGCTCTGACCAATCGTCTATTACGAAACTCGGTGTCTGAGCAATGATGATAATGCGACCTCTGCATACTCCGACTTTTGAAATCTGGTCTGTCTGTATCTTCGCCATCCTGTAACACGCAGAATCGGACGCTTTCAAGTTCATGGCACAGCGGTCAGTGCCGTACGAATCGCAGCAACAACTACAACACCTCTGGAGCAATAAAATTAGAGTACGAAAAAAATAGCAACACTATGTGAAAATGTACCTGACAATCAGTGGTCCTGCCATAATAATAAAACAGCAAATTGCCTCCCCCATTCTTCTGCATCTTAAAGAACGAGGCCTCGACACTTGAATAAGTTGTTTATTTCATGTAAATAGACGAGAGGAGCCTTAAAGCGAATAGCCTACATCTTGTCCTACCAACGAGTAAGTCGGACTGACTTGCTTTCATGCTGTGTGGGTCGCGAACGATCACGTAATGGGTCGAGCACTTGCACACGGAGTGCTTTCCATTTGTAGCAGAGAGTGATGGCGAAGGCGCAATCACGCTGCCATTTAGCAGAAAGCCACTAGAAAGGAAGAACAAAATTCGTTAAATGAAGGTACAAAGGAGGAAATTTGGATTACAATGAAGGTAGGAAGGTGATCATAGTTGATGTTAGGAAGGAAGAGTGTGGAATGAATTAGTAGATAGGTAACATATCTCCAGATTGCTCGTGATTGATACAGGTTTAGAATGCTCTAGCAACCGACGGCTAATATCCCGTTTCACACGCCTTTATACCAACCACAGAAATGGAACCATACTTGGTCATTGACGTTCCATCTCTTCATCTCCATGGCTACCTTGAGTGGGCATCTACTGACTGCGCGTCAGTAACAACGAGTGGCTACGATGTTTGATCGATTGAAAGATGTGGAGACCTGCTGTTGACAGGATCGCAATAGCGTCTTATCGATCACTTATGGTGTGCAAATCGTTAATGATGCTTTTTAATTGTTTGGATTTTAAATTGCGACTCTGTTGAGGTCTCTTTAGCTGCAATGTTGATGACAAGCACATGTTGGTGGTGAACTCTTTCATCTTCACCTGCTCTGCACGTCGGCAATGCACCCTTGTCCTTCGTCTTGGAGAAAGCCTCAAAGTACTACACTTACCTCAAGATTTCGCTGAAGCACGAACGGATTTGGCTTAAAGCTATTTGTCATCACGAGGAGGTCACTTCAAGCCAGACAGTCTGGTGTAGGCTGGCTTCGACACTTACGAATTTGGTGTTATGCAACAGTTTTATAACTCATTGAGAATAATTAGAATGCCTGTGTTTGCTGTCTTCCAGCGGCCGAGTTCGAAAAATCAAAGGCACGGCGAATCCTTGCAGCTGTTTGTATAAGCAATTATAGCCTAAACACTGACAGCACTGATAAAGTGGTTGCCACCCCATTGTTGCATCTATTCAACTCCAACGACCCGTCATTAGAAAAGATATGAACCAGAAGAGCTAAACAACCAAGCCAATCACTAGTTGCATCTTGAGCAGAGCAGAATCATCTCTGGAACAGCAATTTGGTACAACTGGCTCAGCACATAATGCTACGATGCTAATATTCTACGCAACGTCCAAATCGTCATAAATTTCGCGAAAAGTACCTAATCTACTCAGTAAGGCATTAAAGCAAAATCACCTGTTTCGCTACTGATGGAATCGCAGGTGACACTTGTAGTGCCCTCTATAAAGCCACAGCCATACCCGTAAAAAACTTCAATGAACGTGCACACAGCCGAATCATATTACTCATAACGAGTTAAAAAATTGCGAGTTGCTAAGCCAGTACGCGAATACTTTGGCACGACAAAGTGCTAGATTGGGTCGAGCAAATTTCGTGAGGCATGCGGCAGACACCGGTGAAGCTATGCCCATCTATTAACCACCTAGACGCATACAACCTCATTTGCTAGAAGTCAACCGTGAGCCTCTGCGGTTGTGCTAATAAGGACGATCGACCGTAGCACGCAGTTGTGCCTGAACTATAGAAATCTGGACATCGTAACTAAGGCGGACGCATTTCCTCTACTCCGCACAAATGAATCGCTTGATTTTTCAGTTTGGCTTAAATAGTTCTCTACCCTTGATTCCACATCAGGATGACAAAATGTGGAAGTGAAGGAGGCGAGCAGATGGAAGCCAACTTTTGCATTGCCAAATCCGCTACATGAATTTCAGACAAGGCCATTTAGACTCTGGCGTGGCGACCACCTTCCAACGACTTATGCAGCTGGCAAAAGTCGGTTTATTCCCGAAAGAATGCATGACCCACCTCGATGGCCTTCTCGCCCCCGACATAGACACTTGAGAGCACAACGCCAACCTAAAACTGGTGTTGGACCGTCTTTTAAACTGAGGATTGCCTGTGAGTCTGGAAAAATGCAGCTTTCTGCAGCGAGCTGTCACACTTTCGGGACATGCACTCGTCAGAAGGGATGACAGCGCCCAAATATCGTGAATAACGGGTGAGCATATGGCCAGCACCATTCAACAGACGAAGATCGGCAGTTTCTTACGTTCAGCAAATTACTGCTTCTAAATAATCTTGCTTGCTGCCACTGTAAATCACTCATATCGCTTCTGATCGCCTGTCAGGAGCGCGTGTGTTGGAGCTGCAGAGTCTCATTTCGCATGGGTAATGCCATGTTCAACTAACTGCTCCTCATCCACCTGTCCCTTCTCCTCGTGCGCTCTATTCCATCTGTCCCCATTCATGCACACGATGTGCAATGCAAGGTATAGGATACCGTGAAGCAATGTACTAGAGTACTCGCCCTTGCTTGTTGACTTAACTTAAAAGATGCTGTCAGAAATGCCTCAGTTACCACGGAAGGTATTCCCTAGACTTGACTAGAAGTGCCAGTTGTAACTATCTTTCAGGAGTACAATTTCACTTGCCTCCTAGGAGTCCTAGTGATCATGCGTTGTAGGTGAGGGTGGGAAGCAAAACCTTTATAGTCCAAAAGTGTACTTAAATCAGTTTCGACAGAACTCTAGCACTTCCAAAATGAGCGTAGGAAAACAGTAACTTTTGCTCTGGAAGCCATATCCGCCTAGAGGCAGCAGTGGTCGAATTCATCTCTGCACTGCAACATCGCCTTCTGAAGCGACTGGTCTGCAGGTTGGAGCACCTATATTGTTCCTGCACTGCTTTGCCTTACTTTTTTGCTGATTTGACACACTGATGACGAATTCGCCTACTTTGTTCCTCTGCCTTCCGTGGGAGTACGTCGAGCACGGCTGAATCGCTAGCGTCATCATTCAGTGTACGCACGGTGAGGTTGCTCGACTCAAGAATTCAAGATGTTGGGATGGACTCGTAGGCAGTTACGTGACCCAGTTCTCTAAGTACTTTATCGTGCCCATTCTTTTGTTGAAAAAATCGCCCCCCTTCCAGCAGTTTATACAGCTGTCCTGCAATGTTTGCAAAACCCTTGAAGAAAGTCATGTAGCGATCTATTTTGTGCTTTTGGGTCCTCACTTGTTCTCTACTCAGGCAAGACAGTACGGCCAAAGTTGTTTAAATGAGCACTGCAGAAATCAGCATTTCGGTTGCTTCAAGGTGAAACCTACCTCCAGTAGCCCGTTCAACACAAAGTCTATACCAACGTCATGCGCCCGAATATCCCTGTCCCAGACAGGAACATCGCCTAGGTGTACAATTCAATCCCTTTTAGTAAAAGCATGATCAGTACGCCCCTCTGTGAGCAGTCGAAAGTGATGATCAAAGGTTGTGATCATCTCTTTAACGCTAAATTCAGTGAATGGCTACACGAATCTTTCGAGTGTGCACACTTGGCACTGAAAATGGCCTCATTTCCATCCACTACATCCGTTATTCTCAATTATTCTAACGGAACTGGATTTCTTTAATAGTAAAAGTTAGGCGAATTCACCGTGGGTCGTGGACCACAAACGAATAAGTTCCCAGACTTAATCGACCGCCTACACTACTTCCAAACAACCCATATCCACAAGAAGGTTCCCTGGCTTGAGATGAGTTACTCCCTTAATTCTCCACTAAAGAGACACTTAAACACCCATTCCACGGGTGGTGATGCCTTATCCAAAACGTTAGAGTGGACCACTTCATCGCACACACCTCGTTCCCGCCTATCAACAAGCAAAATTATCATCCCCTACGCAATCTCGTTCAATCCCCACGTTCCTCCGTTTGCAAAGAAACACGAAAAAAGGAAAAATTTACTAATGATGCAAAACTAACAGGAACATACAGCATTGCGGAGACACCATCATAGCTTGGCAAGGGAGACGTAGGCATTGAAAATAGTGAGGATTCAAGATTTGGAGAGTTTTATGCCGCTTCACACTAAAGTGCTGCCGGAGGACACAATTAATCCTTCTAGTGTCCCCTCTCCTTCCCGGCGCATGGACTTTATGAACTTCACGATGGTAGAGGTGTTTCTACATCAGCGAAATGCACATAAAATCCGTCTTGGACAGCGGACCTCTCGTCTGCATTCGATTCGCACATCATCGACACTTGAACCTGCCAAACGAAAACAGCAAGCATGGGTTGAGAGCAGCCTCGTTCAACACAAAGAAAGCAAGGTCTAAACAGAGGTGATGGTTTTATGTCCGCATGAACAATTATGATGCAACAGTATCATGTGAAGTAGTAAGCGCTACATCGCATTATGCACGAAATAGGCATCATTTATCAGGAATGACACAGATCAGCGCCATTGCCTGTGTACAACAAAGTGCGGTGATGAACTAAGTTTCTCATGAAAGAAGCCGTTTACAATCGCCGACCTATTCGGCAATTTGACGATTGAGCAATGTAGATGCCTATCAATCAGTGGAGACCCCGCAAATGTTGGTTCCCAACCCACTCGCACAGTAGTAATTCCTGAGACCCTTTATTTGTTCGGTAAACTTCCCGATATCCAGCGTCTACCTCACACATACGCTCAATGCCCTGAGATGTCTCCTATTAAAGCAACCTCTCCTCCATTTTGCCCCACTAAAAGGAAATCACAATCGAGATGTTTTGAAGACCGAACTGCTGCGATAGGCATGGAGCTGTCCCCTCTGCTCGCCACGCTACACACGTGCTACGGCCTGGACATCGTCGTCGGCTAGATTTAAGCCAAGATCAAACATAACCAAATCGTTTGAACCCTTCGAACTGTTTGAACCACAACCACTCGTCTTACTGCTCTAGACAAAGACAAACTCAGAAGACCGTGAAACGGATTCATAGGTTGCGGAAAAAAATACTGCACATAATAAATCGGTCCATGGCCCAAGAGGCCATCCCCTTTCAAAATCGCGAAGGCCCTTATAACAATAAATGGTACACGTTGAGGACTCATTCAAGGACTAGGGGAAGGAACAGCTATTACAAATAAAGCGTGGAGGATCTACTTATCAGCCCCTACTCTAAGAACGGCAAGCACTTAGAGGTTCGAGGCAAAGATGGTACGGAAAAAGGGATTCACAACAGAAAATGAGACTAAGTCGATGAAAATCGCTTAATTTTGGATGGCAAAGCTAAAAAGAGATCAAAAACTTGAACCCGCTGACAAACCAATTACAAGCTTAAAGACAGGGAAAACAAAGGCACGTCAAAATTGCTTACCCAACGAAATAACCAAAACAAAATGGCTGTCACTTCACTGCATATCTTCAGAAAGGTAGAAGTCCACACAAACGAAGATAAGCTTTTAGGGATCGAAGGAAAAATTACATTTTGAGAAAAGAAATCAGCCTGCTTAACTTCGCACGTAATGCCTAAATTCGAAACGCGAAAACCCTAGCGTTCTACCACAAGCCCGTGAGTGGACTAAGAGACCTCAGCTTGTCAAGTGATCGCCTTTAAACTTTTTTTTAAAAAACATTGGCCCTCACGAGGGAATTGCGGGAATGAATAGAATCAGCGGAAAAGGACGTGGTCAACAGAATAACGAGAGCTCTTTGATACTCGTTTGTTAAAAAACGGAATCAATCCTCAGTTATGAAAAAAAGGGGAACCAACAACTGCGAAATTTCAGTCATCCTCCTCAAAAATACTTTAAAATTGCACTACTTATTCGAAATCTCGCAAAATGCTAAGCATGGGCAATTGAATAGTTAATCATTCATTGTTAGCAGCAATAATGCGATCAAAATGAAGCAATGCACCCCAGAAACACGAGTCACGAGGGCGTCATGGTGTTACTCCAGCATCTCCGACAGTTCAATGTTCTGACGATGAAGCGATTCCAACACCACCTCTCACATCAAGCAGGGCTGTACAAACGTGCCGCTGAAGTGAAGCTAATGAAGAAAACTAGGCGAGTAGGCCAACAGACAGCGAAAAAAAGATCTCCCTACCTTCGCCTGTCCATCTACTCTACCCCTACCAGTCAATTAACCCAATCAACAGATGAGTTAAAAGCGCGTAAGTAAAGAAACAGACGAAGCTTAACGTTTGCCAGTGAACATTTGTCTGTGTCTTGAGGAATATCCACCAACCATTGGCCATCAAGAATACTAACCTGGCTAGCCTAAGGGAGACGCTAAACCTACATTTTTGCCTGTCTCCGCAAGGAAAAACAGCCAAAGCCAAGGCTAATTACTACTACGACTAAGGCAAGGCTGGCGAAGACTACGTCGAAACTACTGCGCTGATACAGGAGGAGTGCACAAACCGGGGCAATCAATGGATTTCCCCCAAAGTCATCTCCGTGACAATAAGTTTCCGATACACACCCCATCCATAAGCATCTCGAAGGCAAGCATCCCGGGATGCTTCTTTTGACGAAGGTTTACACAAGGAACACTAATCAGGCAGATTCAAATAACATTAGCAGAAGAAACCCGCGAAACTGACTGACATTCGGTAAAACCCCATTGCGCTTAAAAATGCGCATTAAATTACAAGATGGTCCTCCTCAAACCCGATAAACAATGGGAATAAGTAGAGCAGCAAAAAGCTTTCCAATCATAAGCTGATTCATTAGAATCTACTCACTTGACACAACTGTGCGCAGTGCTCACGGTACTGTTCCGAATGTGTAAGAACACTTATTTGGAACCGATAACTACAGTCCATCGCAGATGCCCACACGCGCAATGAAGCAAACTGCCGTGTTCTACCCATCAGCATCCTGTACACTCAATCTGACAACTACGAACTTAGCATACTTTGTAATAACGACAGACAATTTGTCCCGACCAAAATTCTCGAAAAGCACATGCATATTCATTTAAACACTCTAAACACAACCTTTTCCGGTCAGATTAGAATGAAAAGAGTAATAGACGAAAGTAGGCCGTCTACCCTTCTAAACACAAAACGATAACAAGATGCGTAAAGAGGACAAATTCGGTCAGAGGCATGACCGGATGTCGTTAAGCACAAAAGCTAGAACTGCCAACAATTAAAGTACACCAGTGCTGAGTGAAATCACTTGAACAATTGGTGACAGCACAAAAAGGGCGTCAGAACATTATGCACCACATGTGAGAATTGAAGCGCTATCCTCCAGCAGACTGGTTAGTCTGGGACAAAATTATTAACCCAGATGACAGGTGATCGATCCAACCCTTATGGATGGGGGTTTAGCGCGCTTCCCGTTTGTCTCCTCATCTTCTGCCTCAAAATCCTTTGAACAAATAGGTCAGAGCTAACAGACCTTATTGCAAAATTGGGTTGCTCGGGCTACTATCTTCTGACAAAACCATCATCACTAAGAGTGCGATGGCTGCCTCCCTCTTCACCTCTCAAAGTTCCATTTCAATAACAAAAGTATTGCACAAACCCATCGTCTTACTGACCCCGCCTTTGCTACTGTCCTTATTGAATGCCTTCCAAACTTCATTTCCGCATCTGATCAGTGGTGCACCACCTTTGCGGAGTCACAGATGCAATTTTAAGCGATTGATGGCTATAAACCTAGCAGTGAGAGGTGGACAAAACAATTGGTAGGTGTTAGAACGTTTCCATATGGCATGAAATGTAAATGTTGCAATGGGCAAAAGAAAGTACAACATTAAATCGTGAGGCATCTTCGCTTCAACCTCCTCCTCACCTACAAAATAACAGCCACAACCCAGCAATAAGTCACCTCACTCAACGCTCACGCATGCGGGCATCACGAAAAGCCGATGCATCGTACGAAGGGCCTTAATAATATAGCCTCAAATCGGCTTCACCTCACCCCATACCGCTGTTGTTGCTACTGTTAAAAGCCTCAAAATCTAACTACTACCTTAAGTTGAGAAAAAAATAATAACATGCAAAAATGGTGAAATTGTAGGCCTATAATAAGATCCCACGCAATTCGTACAACATACACTGTCCCATGGGGGTGTACTTACCAAGGTACCGCCCTCCTCTACCTTTCCTCTCGCCTGCCTGTCGCGCACCCTCACGCGCCACATTCAGTCTTCCACTTGATTTTGGGACCTTCTTCCAAGCACATAGCCGCACTGTTTACCCACCTATGCCCTGCGTGAAGGAATGTTCCACACTGAGGAGGAGGGAAAGCGAGAGAACTCTCAACCGCATTCATTGCTCCTCTAATAATTGCTTTGACACCACAGCTGTCGCCGTCGACATTGACCAATTCAAAAGCCCCAAGTGTAGTCGCTGTGGCTTCCCATGGATCGGCTTCTACGTCCACATTCCCCCTTGCCATTATTGCCACCGTCGACAACGATGCGTGTTAATGTTGACAGGCAGCTCGATGAGTCCGTGATTGACAATGACGACGATGGCGACGACGACGTTGAGAAGCGTCACGTAGCCAGCTTTGCAAGCAATGGCGACGACGATGGCGGCGGCGAGGCAGCCAGCGTTGGTCAGAGGCCGACTATTACAACACACAAACACTGTACTTACAAGTCCTGCGTACAAAATTGACACCCAGTGCCACTCACTCAAGTCTCCATGTCTATCACATAATAATGCTCCAGAGGAAGTAAAAATTCCCTTTTGCCATACTTTGGACCCGCAACCACTTTGACACCATGTAAAGCCAAGTGCTTAGTAAGTTCTCTTCCTCGCCTTTCCCCATGAAATGAGGCTTCATTCACCACGACATCACTCCCTCCCTATTCAAATATCCCCCAAACACGAAAGTGTTGCCACCCAACAAACAACCAAATTTCGTCAAATTTTCTCTCGCAAACCTCATTAACAAAAAATGATTCCTACACACACACACACACACACACACACACACAGGTTTAGGTAGCTAAAAACGAGCTCCAGACGATCCAGAAAATATCAGTGCACATAGACCCACGTAAAACAAAAAATTAGCAGACAATAACAAAGTAAATGCACACCTCGAAATGTAGAATTAAAAACACACGCACCCAAATTCACGAAAAGAAGGGACACCTAGAGTAGGTTTGAAAAAGTCTCTGGAACACATCTCCTTCTACTCCCCATAATTTCAGTGTTAACGCAATCGTCAGCGCAACTCATCAATGTGGAAATAAGCCCCCCCCCCTCCCCCAATCTATCAGTGCTACACTTCAGTTAGTCTACTGAGCTTGCGAACATGTAATTCTCACCCACTGTTTGCGCCCAGCAACACATAAGGCCACACCTACCACTATGCCATCCAACACACACTGCTATCGTCCATGCCAACATTCACATTGCAAAACCGAGAAGAGGACGCCTCAGCCAATGACTCCATGAGCTCGCATTGTCTACCACCACCGCCACAGTAATTTCGTAGCATCAGAAAATGAAAAAAGCAAGCAACGGAAGAGCCCATGGGTGAATGGCCAATGCGCTGCAAAGCTAACGCCTCCGAACATAACTACTAATAGGAGGAAACACCTTAACAAGCAAGCGTTTGGGAGTGCTGCAAAGTACACTCTGCGTAGTGATGCCAAAGCTTCCCACTAGTCACCCCTTCTTCCTCTGCTGCGTCCACCTCGCCCAGACACCAACTCATGCCGTCAAAGCTGAGCCTGCCATTAAGCCATCACCGAGACCTTCTACACAATACATTTTGCAAAGTTCAAATCACAAAAAACAACCCTGATCCTTAGTCAGTGAACAATAGAGCCGCCAAGTGCCCCACGCCCTCCATGTATGTGTGCCCCGCCAACAAGGGTATCACAGTAATGAAAACAACGCACCTTTTACCACATGTCAACTGAACTGCGAATAAGTGATGAAAGCATGCTTTCACCCAAAATGAGGACGCACGTCGAATCTACAGCCACACAAAAAGAGCAAAAATTTCACTTGCAGCAACCCAATCTTACCTGAGGAGCGCGTGGAGTGATAGCGAAGGCGAGCACCGTACTCATTGACAGAAGATTATGCCTCCACCTTTGCAAAAGAAGAAGTCTTGATAGGAACTGCAGCTAGCTCTTCAACGCCTTTTCTGGCATGTATAAGGATAAAGGTAATGGATTAAAAGGCATATATATACAACGAATACTTATTAACAGGAAAGCAATAAATAGGCACCAAAACGAGCTTAATTTACTACATAAAGGATTGTATAGAAAGAAAGTAACGCAATTAGACCTTGCAGTTAGGAAAAAAATTGTTATAACATTCGCGTTACGAAACAACCTCGTTTACTCTAGTGAGTAGACGTATAAATGAATCCAGTCGACACGCAAAAGACCTAATGACAGCTAACGATCAAAAACCAATAAAAAGGGGCCAAATGCTTACCAGTAAATTAAGCCCATCAACCGAAAATAATTGCCACCGAGATGCACACCACTTACGTACTCCACGTGCAAATTCAGCCAATCACCTTTTGGTTTGGCCGATAAAACAAATAAACTTCTAATTTTGTGTATTTTTAATAAGCTAAAAATATTGAAAAGATCTAAATGTCCATAAACGCTATATTTAACTATGAAAATGCCAGCAAAATATTGTATCTATTAGGCGCAAGTTAGATAATAGGCAACAAACTAATAATAAGTCCAGTTTGATTAGTGTTGCATAGTTTATTTTGACAATTTACTTGCATATCCTAGCTAAAATCAAGTTTGTTGTATGCAACTAAGTTGATTTTTAAGGCCTATTACAGAGTACTTTTGTTTATAATTATTGTAGGTTTAATTTACTTCGGTAATTTCCATGACTTTTAACAGGAGCAAACAGCCATCACAGCGTTTCAAGGCTTTTACAAACGCAACGGACAGAGGGAAATAAGCTGTTGGCATGGTCCGGAGGCCAGTCAACAGAGCTAGGGCAATATAGCCACCTCCGTGACCCTTATAAAGGCCGGTAGCTTAAACAAATAAAGTACTGCATTGTTACTCTTCTCTTTCTAGCATCGTTCCCGATGCGACCCTTGGTACATCTCCTGCGTCAGCCATCACAACGTAATCAGTGCTGCAAGAAGCACCCACCGCTAACCATGGCAGTCGTCGACATTCGACGCGATTAAGGCAATGCTTGACATCAACGTCAGTGAGCCTTCTTTGCAGTGCATCGTTTGGCTTGCGAACAAAGCTTAGGATAAGTGGCTCTACCGACCATTAGTATGTCCGCAGGGAGACCTTAGCACTCCGATCTCCTTAAGCAATTATACTAGCCTACATCAGATGGCACTAAGAGACACCACGCGGCATGTGCTACTAATCGACTTGCAAGCGTCAGATTCGATGTGGCCAATCACAAAACAAGCTGTCAGATATACCCTTCTACGCCTTGTACAGTCTTCTATCTTTCATCCTGCTTCACACTGTCGTTCCTATCATTAGCCAGTGTTTCCCTCTAGCAGAAAAGAATATTCTTCTCTCTGATCACTGCGGCAGAACTAGCATCGGATTATGATGGCCCCACCACTACTACCAAGTAATCAGTAGCAGTGGTGAAAGGAACCGACTGCGAATTCGGTAGCATTCATGAGCAGTGATGTGCAGTGCAAAGTTGCAGTTACAAGCTTTATGCTGCTACATCTTCTATTTTTGACTCGCTTTAAAGCAAAATTTGTCATTTTAATAAACAATAGCAAATTAGCACCAATGGTAAACCGTCAAATGTTTTTAATCCAAATCGCGTCTTCTTTTGAAAAGTTAGTGCATCAGTCTAGATAAAGGTTTTCTCCATGCTAAAAAGGACTGAATAGAACGTCATGGCAAATCAAGGCTAACTATGTGGCATTTGATCGCAAAGGGTTAACATGTGACTACGTAATTGACAAACCGCAAGAATGCTATTTTTAATGCTGTCAGTATAATGGCTAAATAGTTGCAATGACCAAAGAGAAGTAGAGTACAGTTAGGCTGCACGTCAGACAATGCAATTTCGAAAACTGCCAGTAGCACTCCACTGAAAGTTTTGTGACTGCCATTTGTCAACTGCAGAGCTGTTGGTGTGACTCACCTCGATGTGAAGCTAATACACTTCACTGCCAGCACTCGGGTGATCTCTGCGCTTTATTCGGACATGTAGTTAACAATGTCCGAATGTTAATTTTTTTCGAGACTATACAAAATGACTGCGATTTGTTGCGTGGAAGTGGAAGCGAACATTGACTGCTCCACGAGAAACGAAGCCGATGGTCAAACTTGTTGTGTAGGCGGTTCTGCATGATCTCGTGGATCACTTACACTAGATTCGAAAGATGCGACTATTTGGCTCTGAGCAAATTAATTTTTTGGAGATTGCGTTTTGATTTTCTGTTTATGCAAATAGCCGTATTGAGTGTTGTGGACTTCAGCCAATGGTCGCTCGTTAATAGGAGTTCCAAATACTTCTTCAAGACGTGTTTGGGAGCTGAGCACAAGGAAGTATCTTTTTGAATTTGCACTCAACAATGTAAGGAAATAAATGTCCTGAGACATACGGTGGACATCGGGAAAGCTTGATCGACCCAAGGGCATGCAAATCCGTACCGTCCCTTTGTAGGAGGGAAGGAAAGCTTCCAGTCGAAGAAATGCTTAGAGACAGAATCATGAATCCATCAATTATAATTCATGTTTCCACATTTATAAATACACATTAACATGTCTACTTGATGAGGCTATAGAAAGCTAGTTCTGTCTTACAACCTGCGTCAATGTTTCTGTTTGCTTAAACTCTTTTATGAACTTCGGATTTGCATGCAAGAGAGACATGGGATAAAACCACAAGGACCTCAGGACATTAATGCAAGTGGGTCAATGGTTGAACACACCCCACACATCCGCTGGCACGTAAGAGTGGGACAAAAGTTAGGTGCGGTGATATTACAAAATAAACTTCTGTCTGCTTGTGTTTTTGAGACTCAAGTTGATTTTAAAAATAACAATAGCACATTGGAGGCTGTCCTCTCAAAATTGAAGTGAATTAGTTCAACTGGAACAACTGTGATGCATGATGCTCTTATAAAGCTTGCGCCAAGGGGTAAGACTTAGACGCAGAAAATCAGACGTTACTCCGTTGATAGATGCCACCAGTGAAGGAGGCGTCACTTGGAGAAGTTGCACACCTCTACTTTGATCACTGCCTCCAATCGCACCGATGTTTGACTCACGTCATCCCCTCCCTTCGTAGGTGGCCATAGCACCCTTCTGACAGTTGGATGACGGTGAGCACACTCATTTATCATTTGAATGAATTTTAGCACTATGACCACCTTGGAAGAGCTGTGTGTCTATGAGCATGTTAAAAATGGCCTGAGTGATCGGAGACTCGAAATGGTTTTTGAGACATTGACAGGTTGAAAGCAACGGCGAATCAAAAGCAGTGTCAACATGAACTTATTCGCAACTTTTGAGAGCAATGATTCCCTGACGTCTTTATCTCCAAGTTAAGGAAGCATTAACTGCTGATAGAGAGGATGAATGAATTGAGCAATTCTGTCGGATGCATTTGGAGACCAATTGTGAATCAAAATGTCCATTTCTCTGGGTTAGCAAAGTATCAGCTTTGTGATTGCAAAAAACTTGATAATTCAAAGCAAAAATTTGCATATATTTCATGGAAAATCATATGAGAATACATGGGGTGGGTAAATAAGGGAGAAAAATAGAAACTCATCATTCGCTGAGTGTAATTAAACTATGATCAAAGCAGGTGATGTCACATAGGGGCAAATTTAAGCGTTAATTTGCATAATTTAAGCCTGTACCACGGGTTCACGTGATGAACGCCCTCATGCAAGCAGCTCTGCAGCAATCACTCTCAGATGATACACGACCACGGGTAGCGTTATTGTAAAAGCAATTTCCAAAGATCATTTTCATTCCTTCTGTTAGGGTCGTCACAGATCACCTCAGCCGCAGCATACGCCCTTCTCTCATCACCTCAAGGCTTGTCATTAAGAAGCAAGGATCATTTAGGCTTGCATTCGTTTTCCGCGGACACCATTACACTTCGCAAGTCTTCGCTGGAGCCAAAGGTGGGTACGATGCGAGGGCAGAATATGCACTACCCAAGTGCAGAAGCTCCGGAGACCGTCAGCATGGCCTGCAGTCAATGCTGGCTGGTTAAAGAACAAAAACGTAGACTTCAATGCCCGCGTGAGCAAGTTGAAGAGTTGGAAGGCAAATCCAAGTGTCACGTTTACGCGCAGTTAAAGCATGCTATTGAAAATTAGTTAGCGAAGGCTTACCGCTTGTGCACTGCAGCCAATCTCTTGGTTTCTTCAAGGTCACCTAAGGTCCTTCAACGCAAGCCATGCCTGCAATCATTCACACACTTGCACACACGTCTCGTGCCAAACGCAGAAATCACGTTGCTAGCCTTTTACGACGCGTTCCCTTAGTGGAGACGGTGGTGAATTCGGATGATAAAGCAGAATTATTTTCGATTCACACATTCGACTTCTTCCGTAAACGTGGCAAGCTCATTGATCAACGAATTACTGTGAGGTGACGAACATAGATTTTATGTTCCGACTTCTAAGCAAAGGATTGGAAAAGTTTTCGAGGCACAGTGACTGGTTCTAGCAGCCAAATTCCCACTCTTTCTAAAGGCAATGACCACTAAACAGGGTGGAATGCCAATGCAATGGAAACGGTTTTCTACAGAGTACGTGCATATCACTTCCTTCATTAACCCTCTATCAGTATAGTCAAGGCTGCCATCGACTGCGCATGCACAAGCAGACTTGCAATCACTGCAGTGAATGCTACGTGGTTGTATCTACTAGCACATAGTCTCGGCTCCCAAAGAACGGTTTTCTGGTGTGTGAGGTGTCTAAGAACTTGTCTGACTTAAGAATCTCTCTAGACAACGAGGCAGAGGTGTGGTCCATAGCCAATGTTACGTTGAATCGTGGATTGATGGAACTGTGTATTCCGCTGATGGCAGAGCATTTTGAAGATCTGTGCTTGCGAAGGGAGGTACTGATGCAGACGACAGCACAGTACTTCGAGACGATACTGGAAAGCAGACGAATGAAAGACGTGAGTGAAGAGACGAAGTTCCAAGCGATTTGCAATTGGCTAGAAGCAGGTATTGGTGAGTGTAATGTGGAGGAAAAGGCAAAGGCATTTGGGAGGGTGATTTCACAGATTAAGTTGACAAGGCTACCCCACAGTGTCAAACCGAAAACTGGATATTAGTGAGGAGGTACTCAGAACTGTTTATTAAAGGTAATCACCGTGAACGGGTGAATCGTTTAAAAGACGTGAGATTTAGGGGTGAACAGTTCTGATGGGTAACTGCATGACTAATAAAGGCACACAGACATGGGCAGAGAATGAAGGGTTTCGTGATAAATAACACAGATTTAATTGATGAATGGAAAGATAAAATGGATTAAAATGGATGTGAAGTTAAGAATTGGATACGAAATGGGTAGATAGTTGCCTTTGTACGTGTTTAAAGATTTAATGCGGGATAAGTGGCTGGATTTATTTGGGCATCGTAGGTGCGCATTAATTCAGTTATTGGCACTATTCTAACTTCTGTGATAACACTCTAGCCGATGTTTCACCAAACCGTGGACGTGGCGAAACAGAGGTTTTGGTCTGTCTCTAACGGCTCGTCACTAAGCAAGTAGGTAAATCACTTCTAATATCGGGGTGACCATCCTGCTAAAGAGCAGATTAGCCGATTCGATACGTGCTCCGATTTTTAGAACAGGATCCCGTAAAACTACCTCTCCTCACATCCTTTATGCCATTTTGTATTTCCACCGTATAATAAATTTATAAAAGCGTTTAGAGAGGTGCTGATGACCTTTGGTTGTAGTACTGTTTCAGATTCCCGGTGTTTAACGTCTGTGCCGCAGTTGCAACCGGACAAAGTGTTTAATGTTGAAGTTCCTCTCAGTGGAGGAGCGAATCTATCAGACTGTGAATTGGTTTTATGGTCTTGTTCACTTACTTTTTAGATAGAGTATGTGTCGTTAGTTGTGTTGGCTCTGAAATTAGTTTAATGTTTGTATATCACCTAAATGGCTCTATTTCTTGCAAGTTTTTTACAGCAAAGCTACGCGTAGGTTGTGCTGCCGTGTCAGAAAATGAAACAATCTTCATTTTTTGGCAGCTGCTATAATGGAACGCTCCTTCCCACTTGTGAAAAATTAGACATCGCCATTGGCAAGCGTGTTTGGTGGGGATGGGCCAGTTAGTATCTTAACAAACTTTAGGCCGAGGATAAGTCATCGGTCTTGAAGGAGAGGCAAAGCAGATAAATTACTACTCTTCCAAGAAATCCTATAATGCTACACCGCATGGTGTCTTCCGTCGATCACCATTCTAGTGCCAGATGTCTGAACTTGAAAGTAGATGGAATAAACTTAAAGTAATCGGTGTTAATGCGTAAGTACGTACTCAGTAGGAAACCGGTTTCACTGGATTGCCATTTTGGCCTGTTAAGAGGTCGAAATCCTCAGTATAAGTGGGAATCGGCTGCTACACCAGTCCACGTGCATTGACACTTTTTCCATCCTTTGTCTAGAGGTTGGAGCGTAAGACCCATGCTCGTCACCTCACAGAAGTTCGTAGATCGATGAGCTCGCCTTGTTTACGGAAGTTGTCGAATCTGTGAATAAGAAATTATTCTGCTTTATCATCTGAATACACCACCGTCCTCATTTGCCACTAAGGGATTACGCTGTAAGAGCGTGGCAAAGTGTTTCCCGCGTCTAACACTCGCTGTATGTGGCTAAGTGAATGAATGCAAACGTGGCGCGCGTTGAAGGACCTTGGGTTACCTTGAAGAAACCAAGAGATTGGCTGCAGTGCACAAGTGGTGAGTAACCATGCGCTAATTGATATTTAATTATGTTTTTTAGCTGTGCTTAAATGCGACACTTGGATTTGTAAGCCTAATCAATCTTTGTTTCAGAGATGGCAGGACGTGACGACGATTGTTGTTATCGCAATGCAACTATGGGAGGCAGTACTGTGGAATAGCTGCTATTGCATGAGAAGAGAAAATAATAAGTGGCTAAGAGAATAGAATTTATGATAAAAATTGAGAAAATGGAATTTTAGGGAGTGATAAAAACCGGAAACCCGTTCGTGCAAACTGCTGCTGATTCTTTCTCAGTTGATGGCGATTTCGGCTACTTTTGGCCGCAATTCGTACGTGCTGAACCCTTTGGAGGGCTAGGAGCAGGTGATAATTTTGTGGCAAGTTCCACGGATTGATTCGTCAAGATAGCAAATTCCTTTCACGTTTTACGCCTTAAGTGAATAGTGCTGGATCGTCTATAACTTTCGACCCGTTATTTGTTTGTGGCTGCCACCTGCCTCCTTCTTTACCTTACTTCTCCCTCCTTCCCGCCCTTATTCCATGTTACTTACGCATTGAAGGAGTTTCTCTTTGATTGCACGATTCGGCATCATGCTGTCTCTGCACTTGCGTGGTCACAACATGGGGAATTTCTGAACCAGCTTTATTAAAGAGGGTTCTTAGGAAGAAATGTGCATGATATGACCATCGCCTCAACTTACCGTAGTGGTAAAATGCCAACTTCTAGTCTTGGGAACTGGACCAGTGCAAGTTTTTTCGTGACGCAGCACCTTGGCATTTGACATTACTGTACTGCATGGAGATGGGGCAATGCAGACCAGTTCAGTCATTTTATGAAAAGTAGAAGTATGGCATCAAGCAAAAGCAAATCGTCAATAACGAAAATTAGTAATTTTAGAACAAGAGGAGCACTGGACCTATCCAGAGCTGCAGTGATGGACAAATTTATGAATTGCTGGAAGATGACGCGATTTAGTTGTCACGAATTCATCCCCGCTTCCATCCCTTTTTTTGAGCATTTTGTTCTCATCCTCATTCGCGGCTACTGTTTCGACTTCGTGAAGGCCCGGTTCATCGGAACAATCTGTCTTCAGTCTTGGCGCAGCCTTGCCGATTACCACAGCGACAGTAAAGATGACATGAAAGGTAAATGTGAAAAGAAATGGCAGGTAGTTTCGAGTCAGTAAAGATCTCATGCTTTGCATAGCCCCACACGATCCTTTGCTGTTATCTCCATGGTTTTTGCTATCGCCCAAAATTAATGTTTACTTTTGGACATGGTTGGACAAACAGACTCAGTTTATCTTTCTATCGCTTAGCTAATGACGCAATTGAACCATAAAGCAATGTCACGTAAACTATGAGGACTCGCTTGTAAATTCCTTGATAACTATTGCTAGCTATTCCAAGCTGACATTGCATGTTAACTCGCATCGCAAAAGTTGAATGAAGTATTAAGAGTAGTTTTCGATGTTGCGCCTTCTAAGTACAGCGTGTACAAGTCACAGCCACGCATTAGCTCGACCCTCTTGACTTTGGTAGTAGCGTGCGCCAACAAAATCCCGAGTGTCACCTGATGAGTCAGTCATGCTTAAACTTTTAGAGAAAGTGTAATGGCTTAAACTTCATGAAGTTCGGCTCTACACTTTCCTATTTACACTTCTTGAAGTAAAAAGAGTGAGGATATTTAAATGGATGCATGCTGGGTATTACAATATTTTGCCTAAAGTTGGCATAACCTAAAGAAATGGTGCCGGTTTGCTCCAAAGCAAGTGACTTCTCGAGGGTTTTGGCGGAATTTCGAAGGTGTGATTTCCATCAACACTTGACAGGTTTGCATGCTCGAATAGCCAACACTAGCTTTTTTCAATTCAATCAAACAACCATGTTTTTGCGTTGGAGAAGCAGGCCTGTTCCGATCATCTACTCTGCGGTCGATTATAACGTCACACGACACATCCATAATCGGCTAAGAAGGAAGGTGTAATGTATGAGAGAAAACAACAAGGAGATGAAGTTATCCTACTCTGATGAAGTGCAATCTAAAATGCTCAAGGTGACAACGTTAACTTTGCTATAGGGTATTGCTGTACTCCTCGCACCTAACGTTTATCATATCGTGAATGATTTCTTGCATACAAAGTCGACAAGTCTGGAATACAAGCCTCACCTTCCAGCCATTATCATTAACTTGTTTACAAATTTTATGGGAAAGATCTGACACTGCCTCCTGCTTACGACCTTTTGACTTGTTCAGACGAAATGTTCAATCAGTTATCCTATAAAGTTTGTGGTGCAAAGTCACTATGGGGCACTGGAAAATTTCATTAAACCATAAATGGGGCGAAGAAGCTACCGTACAGCAGGATTACAAATCGTCTCATTTCATAAAACGTTCAGAGGTGAATCTAATAAAATCCGATTAATAGCAAACCGGTATCATCACCCGGCGCACATTATGACTGCTGTTGTTGTTGTTGCTTTGATGCCGTATTAATGCGGGGTCCAGTAACTGCCTTCTCAATTTGCGGACTCGTGTTCTCTCAAAGAATCTTTGTAAGTGGCTCACTTACAACAGCACGTTCTGCTCTGTGGTTAATTTTGAAAAGGATTTCAAGAAAACAACGGGACAGCCAGCCCTACACACCAAGAATGCATCCTAAAAACTTGTTTGGCGGTGACAATATTAGTCCAAATCAAAAGCCGTAGAAGTGAAATGGAGTCCATGTATTCTAGCAGAGAAATTGGAATTGCGTTTCTAATTCAGCATAGAGCGATTCAAAATGACTTAGTAGCGAGACGATTAATCAACTATTCCAGTACTTTACCTCCTTTGTGGTGAAGAAGATCAATCAATCACTAAGATCACACGCCCCAACCATCATTTTGGCAAGGTGAAGTAGGAGTGTACACTCTAACGACGGTAAAAATTGGTCGAATGAGAAAGAGTTGTTTAATGTTCACTCCTGCAGGGCTAATTTGCTTTTAAATGATCGCGTTTTATTCCTACCACTTCCACTGAACTCAGAAGCCTCGCTTTCCACCTCGTCTTCTGAAGAACTACCTTCACTGTTGGATAAGTAACCCGATTGCCGTCAAAGGAATTTTGTAGAATGCTGGTTAAAACATCCTAAAAACAATGTACAATGCAAAATGTCCTCCTCTCTTACCCAGATAAAGAGAATGATGACCATATTGCGCAGAGTAAATTGGCTGCCAAAGCAGCCCTTGTTAACGTTATCGCTGAAAACGAAGAAAGGGATTAGAGCCTTAATAACACAAGGCAGTACCGGCAGCGGTGTCTTAGGGCGCCACGGCAGCGAGATTGAATGCTAGAATACCAAAAAAATTGTGCTTAGAAACCAATTCAGTAGATGATCAAAGCCACAAATTCAATCTCTGAGACCATTTTGTTTATTTTAAAAAACGAAGAATAAAATCTTGCCTCTCTGGACCGCCAGTGTCATGCTTCCTCTGCGCCTGGCTTGTACCGGCATAATAGCCCATGATTAGCAGCCAAATTCTTCCGAGGTTAAGGACAATGTTGGAATTGACCTCTCGTCTTTCCCTTTAGCATCGAACCATGTTGACAAGGAAGTGGAGAACAATCTCTACCATGATCTTGCAATTTCGCATAATCCGGCAAAATTTTTCATAGGGTCAGTCGTAACATTTCCCACCCTCGACATACTTTGCGTGGCCGGATACCCGCATATTCTACTGTAAGCGCCGTGTCCGGACTGCTTACAATACCTGGACTCACACTATTTTATTTGTGACATCTGGCCTTAGGTGTTGATTAGTATGGACGGAGTCTTCCTTCCCTCTTGACTAGTCCCTAACAATTTATTCGATCATTGTCGTCTAACACGAGCAAGGCGAGACTTTCACAGCTCATGGTGGATCTTGTCTTCAGGATGGAGTAGGCTGGATGCAATATTATCCAACTCTTAACGTCAGATCCTAATGACTTTTGTCTGCTTCGAATGAATAAGAGGAGTTGGGGAAGTCGGGAAGTGGCGCTTACACGTAAGTTGGAATATAGATTTGATTCTGCATTTAGCATAAAAGACGAGTTTTAGACGAGTTGGTACAGTGATTGGCATCGAGGCTGGCAGCGTACAAGTAGCAGGGCACAAATTCATCACGGTGAGCGCATGTTCCAAACGCGCTCGATTATTCGTCCATTCATGCAACCAGTCAGCATTCGACCGTCTCATATCCATATCCATCAGTGCCAATTGCACCTGTATCTCATTCCTTCATTTCGCGTTCATGCATCCATGGAGTCGATGGTGTGAACCTCGTGAGCACTTCAGGATGTTCATTGGCTACTTGTCAGGCTTTGTTTAAGCGTCTTTTTAATGTGGTGTGGATTCATTTCCACCTCAGACTAAATGATCTTTCAAAGCAACTTCGCCGACATCATATGAGACCGCAGAAACGTAAGGCCAACTCTGTCAAATTATTCAAATGTCTGTCCTTTGTTTAACCTTAAGATCCTGCAACATACATGTGTCATTTCTTATTATTAAATCCGGGGCATTGCTTACCACTTAGATTCCAATTTATTTAGCCTCTACAAGCCAACTTGCAGTTCAAGATGCCGACTCCTAATCAAACAAATTAACGTGTACAAGTCACCTTTTAGTGGTACAAGGGGATCAAACATCACTTAGCTATGCAGAAATTGGATTGCACACAGCTCCGGCATGTTATTTTATTTCTTTAAGCTGCTATCACAAGTTTTGACAGGACCGAATTCCGAATATTCATGTTTATCTAGTGCTTTGACACACAGACTTTGGGGAAATAATGTGGACTATTTCCTCTTCTTTATAGACTGCCTGATTCCTAACTGCTCAACAATCTGTAGCGAAGCAACTCCAAGGGAGACTATTACAAATAGCGAACTTATGCTTTTCTATAAAGAGTCTTCCATGGACAGGTGTAAACCATTGATTGTGCAGTAAAAAGTAGGGAGGAATTGAATGTAAAAAGGGTGGAGAAAGGGTGGGCAACCAAAGCATGGCTGAGAGAATACAATGCAGGACAGGCTGTTCTACCCTGATAATTTCGGGTAGGAATTTGATCCACAGAGACAGTTTAACCTGCCTCTTTCCCTTATCCAGCATTACCGTTTTCCATAACTGGTGGAGATGTTCTATTTTGCCGCATTATCTTAGTACATCAGGGCGATCGGACTCGGATATTGATGGAACTTGAAGTAGATTAAAGGATGCAACAAGGAGGTACATTAGTGCCAGTGTAGGTCTAACTGGATTCATGTGAAGAATGTTTGGTGCACATTGCTAATCTTGAAAGAGTTCATCATAAAACGCAACCACCGCCATTTGTTTCTTTTTGGTAGATACTTAAGCGTTGAAAACTGCAAGATGGCGCAACCATCCGATATGATAGCAGATTTGAGAATCTAGACAATGGCTATCATCAAATGGGTACTTGACATGCAGCAGCAACGCACTCCTCACCCTTCTACCACTGTGTAGCGATTCAATCAGGCGCTTGGACAATACTAAGCCTAAGAGAGGCTAAAAGTTATGTTCACTTCCTGCGTCGCCCCATATAGGTTCATATGTGTTCAGATTAAAAAGCAAACAAGCTCTGTGTCCGCCATCTTTTGAAATGAATTCATTGTCAACCACTCAGTGGGCTTCCTTTGCATGTTCATATTCTAAATGCAAATTAGCAAATGTGTAGTGGACCTATTTAACATGAGAAACATCTAGCCTCGACTTGACAGAATAAAATCGTGCAAAATGCCCCAATTTCCAGCTACACTCTACAGCTAGGAAGTGTCGCAGTTCAACACAATTTGCAGTGACCGCGCAGGGTCATTTAAAGGGAAGTAGATGGTAAAGAAGTTTAAGATCACATTAATGCCGATGCATCTGCGCTTTTTGAATGTCGATTGCTGAGATGGAGTTTGCGTTAGATGTACTCGCTACAAATCCGGCGAGTGAACAGGCCTACAGCATCGCTCACGGTGATTGCCCAATCAGCAGTCGGTGTTAACCCAATTGCAACTCCGATGAACTCTGCTGATATTCCATCAAACACTGGTCTTGAGTCCTCTTGGGGTATTTAACTGCTTTGGTTTCGGTGGCTTAACAGTCTCTACCCCCCCGCTCACGGCAACCAGTTCTACGTATGAAGCTTCTTACTTGGGCGATGAATTGAAGTCTGTAAAGGAGTCTCTGCGCGTGCACCAACGTCCGCTTAAAGTTGTGAGCATGAATTCGCCTTCAGTGTATGTGGACTAGAATCTGGTGGCTTTAACAAATTTATGGTCAGTATCTCATCGCCTTCTCACAACTGCCATTCACAGTTAAGCTTGTGATGTGCAGATTTAGTAATGTAACTTGCCTTTTAGCAAGCCAAGCACCACATTCGAAAACGTCTCGAAGGTAAAGCCAAAGGAAGGAAGAAAGGACTAAAACTGTCACAGGATTGGTTTCTTACTTCACTCTCCTTTAGGACCTCACTTGACCTATCAGCAATCTGTCGATTAGTGACAATCATGAAGGCTGATCTATGGAAGGAAGGACTAGGCACTGACTTGATTGCCACTCACCACACAACGAACTTCGGCACCGACAGCATCGGTCATGCCTGAAGTCAAACAACCCACCTCAGTAAGTCTGGTTGAGGCAATCTTTGCCCACTCTTGAGGAATGGGTCCACGTGCAATGAACCAATAGAAAGCTGGATCTGATTTGATCTGTTCACTCAAAACTACCAGGACCACCTGAGACCCGTCAAGAGGCGCAAGAATGAGGCTGCAGTGATACAACATATTAGACTTGAGAAATTTACTGTGCTAAAAGATGGTGACAAGTTCACTATGACATTGACGCGAGCATTAAAGCGGATTTTTTTGTAAAACGGCTGTGTTGACCCCTGTGCTCTCCAAGAAAACCACATACTCGTGCGATTTTACTCCAGTGGAGGTGTAATCACCGTTTTTTGACACTCTGTTATAAGCTTTCGAATCCGGAAGGGTGCGGCGTTTGTGCCGCGATGCCCGCGACTAGTCGCATCTGAGAGCCAATGATCACGATGGAGCCAGTGGCTCAAGTCTGAAGTTGGCGAGGAGCTCATCAATTCTCTCACCTGTCAGTTTAGCTTGTGGCAGATCCTGATAGTTCGGTGATACTGCCAGCAGCCGATGCACACTATGCCTGGCACGAATGTCTCAAAGGCGCTCTTCTATCGGTGGCATGCACGCATTGTAAGAAGCGGCAACAGACAGAGGGTCGAAGTGACCCAATAAAACATTTTCTTAGCTGCAAGGTTTTCCAACTTCGTGAGATGGTAGGGTGCTTCCAACTAGCAAGCCACCACTTCCTTCTAGTTGACGTCCTTGAAGAACCCAAGGCGCTTCACATTATCAAGCTTAAGAGCTTCATGCCTTTGAGGCATTCGTTTTAGGCATGGTGTGCATCGGTTGATGACAGTATCATCAGACCACCAGGATCTAACGCAGGATAAACTAACAGGTGAGAGGATTGATGAGTTCCTCGCCAGCTTCAACTTCATTGATTCCTGTGGATATCATGGAAAGCAGGATAAGGTCAGACTTAAACCTTTGGTCACCAACCTGTATTTTCTTGTTTAAGTAGTATCTATTGCTCCTTTTTCTTGTGTATGTATGTGGATTCCGCAGTTAGTCGAAATACACGTCTTTCTTTCATTAGACGCAAGCATTGTCGAAACCTCCTTTAAGAATGTTCAATCTCTTATTTTTAAAGAGATTCTCCTGGACTTTCTTCGAATGTTGCAAGAGTAAGACTGAATAGTCGCACCGCATTATGCAAATAAACGTGGCTACACTTTGAGGATGGCTCACAAAGTGCTGCTGATCTTTTTTTTGCTGTGTAGCGGTCATTCATTGTTGAATTACCTTTATCATCAATCTTCTAAAGATTTTATCGATCATTTGACAAAATATTAAGTAGAGGGTTTCCCTACATTCAAGGCAACACTAAAGATCGGATTACCTAGGCAACATATTTTTTTCCTGTGAAAGATGGATTTGTGACGGATTTATGTGAAAGCCTTTTAAATAAGTCGTAACTTTAATCGTTTACCTGCAGAATCGAAGCGGGTGGACGACGACTTCTACTGTGGCCAAACTACTGCTAGGGAAAGCGCGTTGGTGCCTTGTGAGAAAAATTGAAGAAGATGAGGTGCACTTAAGGAACACGGCTCCAATTTGATTGCTCGATTGTGATTTTTGATTCAATTGCACTTGTCGGTTTTGCTGGAAATAATTCCTGTATGTCGCCTGTCTCATTCCCACCTACATTCATACCTCGTTTAAGAGAGCTCCTCTCCATCTATTTCAAAGACGTCATTAGACCCACTTCTAGTCTGCGTGCCTCGATCCCTAATGTCTGCAAGAAAGAAGGAGACCACCACTTGGTATGGATTTGCGTTAAGTTGATTCGGCGGGCCAAACTTGAGCGTTGGGGCTGGCCTAAATGGTAGCGCATAGGGCTCCTTACTCAAGCTTGTCATAATCTAGACTCGGTTGCCAATCTTGTCTATTCCGATCCAGTCGAAATTAGCCAGATCTGGTCAAGCCTGAACTTGCCTACCGTTCTACAGTGATTTCACAGTGGGACATGAATATTAGGCAAGTTAATTTACACCAGCAGGCCTCCTAAAGCTGCTGCTTATTTGGGATTCTGCGTATATTTAAGACATGAAAAGTGAGTGTGCAGGGTAGAATGTTGATATAAGAAATCGGCAACTTATTAATTTAAGGAAAAGGGCTTTTTTTGATGCGTACTCTGATTCTATGCCTAGACAAATGCTTTTTTTATTGCGAATGATAACATTTGTCCATGCACCTCTTTGATAGGAGTAAAGCAACAGGAATTCTTAGCCGAAAGAGAATAGGGGTGATAGAAAATAGGGCGAAGAGGTAAGAAATCGTGAATATGGAGCTGCAGTGCAGTGTTCTTTACTTCTTTCCTACTTCCTTCCATCCTTTCCTACACTGATTCACTTGCCCAATCATCTAGCCATGTGACAGTGATTTATAAATCAATTGGCTGAATGTAAAGAGCTTGATTTTTATCAAATATCACACTAGAAGAGGCGACAATATTGAATCGACGCAAGCAAATGAAGTGAGGGATGAGAGTGGCACACGGGTGGATCGTGGATAAGAAGAGGAAGCAAGGGCAGGTGTAGAAAGAGTAAATTATCTGCATGGTGCCACTGATAAGGCGTCGTGAAACAAACCATGCTTTTTAAAAATGCATTGCCTAATCCGCTCTCCTCGACTTTACTTCCCTTATCCCATATTCTCACACATCCGCATCGTCACTGTTTGAATTTGAACTACTTTATCTTTGTCCCAAGTGCACAAACCATTCATTATTTTTCCATTTTTCTTTATTACCGTACTCTCTTAGCTCTCCTTGCCGATAATAGACAATTTGCATTTTAATTGCACCGACATTGCCTGATTTTATAGCGAGACCTGCCGCTATGTACCCTTGTTAAAAGCATTTACAGAACAAACCATGAGTATGGCTTTCAAATTCAATCAATTCTGATCTCTGAGGTAGCCGACTGTTGAAAGTGCGCATTCGTTCCTTGTCAGCTATCTGTGACACCCTAGGCGCTCTTATAATCGGCCAAACCTTGCTTCTTACAACTTGATAGGAGAACTGCTGCAAACAGTTACTGAATGGAATTAGCTGCTGGAGTATAATTTTGGCCGGCTCTGTGTTGAAATAAAATGAAAATGATGCAGCTCTATAAAATGGCCACTTTACCATCGACCAAATTCAAATTTTAATGCACAGAACCGGAAACATCACAGCTACCGGCGATAGGAGTCAAGTGTAAAGTTAAATGGTCATGAATAAAACATTAATAAAATAGGTCGCAGATATGTGCTTACGCTACTTAAGTTTTCGCACCGTAGCAATTAAACGGTCGGGGTCTTATTATGATCACTTTAAGACTAAAGTGAGAAGTTCGTAGAGTACAGTGCACTTGGTCTAACTTGGTATTGTCTAACTTGAGTAATGCCTTATCTATACATTGATCTAAGCTACCAGTTGAAAGCTAATTCCACTCAGACCTTTCCGGTGGCGGTGAGCAGCTATTTGGTAATTAAATCCGTTTCTCGCCTTGCCTTGAAGGCTTCTAACTATAACTCTACAGTTATTAAATAACCCGAACTGGTCAACACTTATACAGGTGTAGGTACTACAACAATTCCCATGGAGCAATTTACTGCGCACTAATGATTAAAATTTTGGCAATAAGTAGTAAATTCCAATTATCCAGTAAATAGCTAATTTTAGGTAATGCATGACAAGCATGCGTACGAAGCAATGCCAGAGGGGGGACCCTGATCTTGAATCCTTCGTCAAAGTGCTTATGATGAGCAAATTATGCTCCAGTCGGACGCAGCACATTCTAGTGAAATTCATGTCTTGTAAATCCATTTTACCAAGTAATTAGTAGTATGCAAGATAAGTTTCCAAAAAATGCAGCCAACTTCCACCGAAATAATGTCATTTTAGCGTTGCGACGGGTCCAATTTACCAACGAGGTGAAAAGCAGTTACCGCTGATGATGATGATGATGAGCGAGTTTGTTAACTTAAAGACTTGTTTCGCCTAACAAAATATGCAATCAGCAATTGGCATGCTTCCTAAAAATTAAAAAGAGCATGTGCAGTTATTTTTGATCTCAGACGATACGTGATGTATTTCAATTAACATTCAGGACAAAATGATTAGGTTTTCGATATTTTATTGGATTAAAATCTGTCACTCATCATACGCGTGTGCCTATATCCAGTAAACTATTTCTTTCCATTCTGTTCTATTTCTGTTTCTGGACGAAATTCAAAAACAGCGTCTTTTGTCCATTCTTCTCAAATATCAACTCTACTTTGCACCAATCTGTACCTAGGAATTGATACGGCAGGTAAAAGTAATCCTAGCCACACCAAAATCACTCATTTTTTATGCATTTGAAAGTGTTTTTTTGCAAAATGTAGATGCACAACAGGTCAAAACACATTAGGGAGTGACATAATGTCTCCACCAACAGCTGCTCAACATACACGCAGGACGTAATATTGTTAAGCACTAGACTGTACAGCATTCCCTTCAGCGTTGCAATGCTTTCCTTAAAATAGACGAGGAATGCACTTTGAATCTAATAATGCTCTTATTTATTTCTTGACTGTGCTTGTTTTATTCCAAAGCATGCTACAATTCAATATTATTATGGCGCAGTCTATGAGCGTCGGTAATTTATTCATGAACTGTTGCTACAAAACAATTTGCTATCCGCACAACTTGCCGTACCAGGTAGACAGAAGATTTAGGAAAATCGACATCATTTTTATGATTAGGCTCCTTTCATGACTTTGCCACGTCCTTTGAGCGAATCAGCGTTACCTCCTAAGGCTTTCAATTGTTATTGCTAGTAAAATTAGACGGAGGGGAATATCGTAGAAGTGTGAAGGCACTGTCACACTCTATTAGGTTGGATCAGATTTGGCTCGTCAGCTACGAGAAGTCGGAAAAAGTTGAAGTAGGAGCCTTAATGTGTAGTTTGACCGACTATTGCAAGCGGCTGCACTAATTGCGAAGTTTTGTAGGTCGATGTGTAGCGTCTCGAGGCTCCATCGAAGGCAGAAGAAGGCAGAATGCCAGGAGGCCAGCCTACGCAACTGAGACAATATGGCCACTTCTGTCTCTGACCGAGACTAATAGTTCAAACAAACAAAGTATTGGAGGATGGGTGGGTCAGTATGCAGCAAATCCAATGTCTGACAGGTAGATTCTTCTTCTTTACCAACTTCCTTCCCCACATTACTCACGATCAGTTGTTAAAAGAAGTGAAAGTTGGATTGACAATAGTAGGGAGCTTGGTGCTCTCCTTCCCTCTCAGTCACTTCTAGAAACTTGCTCACGCCTCTTCAATTACCGCGTTTTTTGCAACATCTTCCTATGAAACAATACCACTGTCTTATTGATTATGCGTGAGAGTGCTTTTATTAACAAAATAAATGCAGACGAATGCCTTTTTTCTGCTTTTTCTCCTCCTCGGCCTCTTTTTGCAATCTCCCCCATCTGTGTGCAACCCCCTACTCCAGCCAATGTCCGATCAAATATCCACCCCGACGTGCAACTCCTACTGGGCACTAATTCAGTAGCAATAACATTTTGCATTTAAAATCTTGCAGCAGAAGAGACTGTTGGCAGGTTGACATCGCATGGGATCATGGATCATGGGATCTTTTCCTTTTTCTCTTCTTTTAGTGTAGAATGCAGTCAATTGGTTTAAAAGCAGTTTCCAACACCCATCACCAAATGCGCCAACATTTAGAAACGCCGTACATTACAAGGGGCATGGTCTGATTCCAGTCTTCTATATGCACGCAAGTGACGCAACAACCTAAAGTATACGCATACACGCAATTCAAGAGAGACGAGGCTATAATCCTAGCTCCCCCCAACCTCAAATACTTATTAAACTTCACCGCACAAGCAACGACTTCGCAATGGCAATGGCTGCAGCGACCCGAGGCTACCTCGAAGGCAAAAGAAGGCAGAATACTAGGGCGGAATCTATATAGATATATATTTAACGAGCAGAAGAAAATAAGCTGCTGATATGGGCCAGAGGCCAGCCTACGCAGCTAGGGCAATATGACCACCTCTGCGAACCTGACCAATAACGGTAGTTCAACCATCCAAAGTACTACAGTGGCACTTAAAATCAAACCAAATAACGTGCTGTGATACCTGACCAGATTAATTTATGGAATCGAGCTAGGTATTGTGTTACCGATGTGCACGATTTTGACTTACCAAGGCAAAATGTTTGAGGACACTTTTCACTCAATTAATACATCTATCACCTCTTTAAGATATTGCCTGCACATTTGAGGAGGAGAACTAAAACCCATTTCAGCAGGGGCCCACTATAAGTTTACTTACCTTCTACAGTATTATAACACCCTTTCCAGTGCTCACCAGTGCGTTACTTGGCTTTTCAACTGACATCTAAACCAATTCAAGGACTTTATTATTGCGTCTTTAGGTGCGGTGAACCTGCAAGACAAGTGTTTTCGATGCAACCCTTAGTAAGATCCACGCTTGTACCTTTTAGAAGCGAATAGAAATGTTTCGTTTAATGTCTTTTGTTGTTCTACATAAATAGTTATAGGATTTTGTATTTTATATGTTCTCCAGGCATTTAAATTTGCCCCTTGGATCACACATTTTCCTACCTCGCTTCAATCCTACTATTAGTGCATTCGATATCGCATATTTGTCATTTTTTACTAGTGTACCCTTATTTGCCACAGGTTATGCATACAACTTTAATTTTCCATTTTCAAATTTTTGCTTTTAAAGTCGTTGGTCGTCTGGCGGCGTTGCAGAGGCCATGCCGACCGTTTTTCTGTGTACCAGGATTCAATTTTGCTAAACAATGTAAGTTCCTGTTAAAAAGTTATGTATATGTATAGAGTTCTTCCTCTCTCTTCTGGTCACCCTTATTAGTGGAAGTCTGAGCATGTTTTGACATCTTTATTATAGAGGGTAAAAATTATACAGCTAGGCAAGATGTGGGATTCAGGCCGGGGAAGTGTCACGCTCTGACGAGTCTGTGTGCCGCTTCGCCACGAGGTTCAAATTGTTTTCCCACCTCTGGCCTACAAAGCACATTTAAAGAATATAAGTGTAGCGTTCCAAGGCTCCCTTGAAGGCAAGAGAAAGCAGAATGCTAGGATAGAGGGAAATAGGCTGCTGGCATGGCCCGGAGGCCAGCCCACGCAGCTAGGGCAGTACGGCCACCTCTGTGACCTTCTCCGGAATCGGTAGCTCCAACAAACAAGGCACTACAATAAGTATTACAGTATAAGCTGTCAAAAAAATTAAAGCTGCACTAAATCACAAACAAAAGCGCGTTGCCCTAAGCTTTATAAATTAACTTGGAAATAAACAACAAACTTGACGATCGCCTGAACAAACGCTAAATCACTACTTAAACTGCAAAAATATTAGCTAAGGACTCTTGCAATCTTATTTTAACGCGTTTTTACATCTGGGATTTGTTGCTATTTTTTTACTTACGTATGCCATGTAATTTATTTTGATCACATTGTTACTATGCAAATCAATCACCTAGAACAAAAGTTAGGCATTTCGGACAGTCTTTGCTTCTTAAAATGCACAAATATTAGATGTCGATTTGTTTTATCGAACAGCATTGAAATAGTTAACCGGGTTTTTGTGCGCGAAGTACGTGGTGGTGTTTGTTTTGGTGGTCTTTATTTTCGGTTAATGGGACTTAATTCGTTCGAACGATTTGAAAGCCGGTAAGCATTTGGTATTTTTTACTGTTTTATTTTGTTATGTGTTATTAGGCCTTTTTCATGTCGATTAGCTTCCTTCGTACGCGTACCTGCTAGAGTAAACACGAAGGCTTCATAATGGAATGTTAATACGTTTTGTTTTCCAGCTGCAAAGTCCACTCACGTCAATTATTCGCTGTGCAATACTTTAAGTAACAAATAATATTGTTTTGACAATTTGTCAACCAGTTTGTTTATTAAAGACCGTGGATTTTGATTAATGAGTCGTAATTTTGTTGAGGAGTGTTTTAGCTTTGCCAAGTGCTTGGTGCATACTCATTATGTTCGCCAGAAAGTATTTATTATATGTCTTGTTGTCCATCATTTTCACCCATGTATTTGCTAGGCTGGACATTGACGTTGCCGCCAAAAATTTGTGCTTTGCGAAAAATGGAGGCATTATGGGGGCGCAGTGGATACGGATCTCGACTTAGCTATCGCTTCCCAAGTAAGCGGTAGCTTCCTCAGATAAGATTGAATTGCAAACGCTGTTGTCTGCGTCCTTATTTTGGGTGGAAACATGCTCGCGTCATTTACTCGTAGGCCCATTCAGAATTTATGTGTGGCAAAGGATGAATTAGTTTTCGTTTCGTAGCTGTTATTACGTCTTTTAATTATCGATTGGCTTCCTTCATACGCCTACATGCTAGTGTAAATACAAGGGTGACGTGATGTGACTCTTGGGACGTTTTTTCCAACTGCAGTGCCTACTCACGTCCACTTTTTTCTATGCAATACTGTAAGCGGGAATTTGGGATTGTTATGGCAGTTTGTAATCGGTTCGTTCCTTAATAACGGTGGATTTGGCTTAGTGCGACAATCTCGTTGAGAGGTGTTTCAGTTCCGCTGAGTACTTGGTGCCTATTCGCTATTTTCCTGCTAATAGGCATTCATTATACCTGCATACTTTTCAATCCATTCCCTTTATCCGCTTACATACTAGATAGACGTTGAAGAGGTAGATGCAGATCCTGTCAAGACTTCTTCCTTTGCCAAGAACGGCGACATTATCTGTCAGCAATGAGTGCGGTTCCCGCCTTCGCCATCACTTCACACGTTCCTCGGGTAAGATTTGATTGCTGTAAGTGGATTTTTGCCGTCGATTTTGTATAGCTACAGATTCGATTTGCGTTCTCATTTAGGGTAGAAGCAAGCCTTTACCATTCATCTGTAGACCATTTTGCATTTCATGTGGGGCAAAAGGTGCGTTATTTTCATTACTATGACACCCATGTTGGCGGATCACACATACATATATGGAGGGCGTGAGACACTTGGGGACTTCACTGCTCATTGACTTGGAGATGAGGGTTATCTTTGTGGTGGTGTGATCTTTGCGAAACGTGTTGTGTGGGGGGAGGGCGTCGGTGATGGGCGAGGTAGACGTAATAGAGGCGAAGGAGTGACTAGTGGAAAGCAATCGCGTCACTAAGCAGATTGTACTTTGCAGCAGTCTTAAATGTTTGCTTGTTAAGGTGTTTTCCCTATCATTAGTTATGTTCGGAGACGTTAGCTTTGCAGCGTATTGGACATTCACGCATCGGCTCTTCCATTGTTTGCTTTTTTCCTTTTCGGATGCTAAATAATTACTGCGGTGGTGAGGTAACATTTGATGAGTCTGTGGAATGGTAGGCAGTACAGGCTCGTGAAGTTATTGGCGGAGGCGTCCTCGTCTTGGTTGTGCGATGTGGATGTCGGCATGGACGATAGCGGTGTGTGTTGGATGGCATGGCGGTAGGTGTGAGAAGGGTGAGAAGGGCGTGGGCGCATGCTCAATAGACTAACTGGAGTGTAACACTGATGGGCTGGGTGCGGAGGGGTGGGTTTACTTTTCACGTTGATGAGTTGCGCTGGTGATTGTGTTAACACCGAAAAGATGGGAGGACGAAAAGGAGGTGTTCCGGAGCTTTTTACAAACGCACCTAGGTGCCCTTCTTTTCGTGAATTCGGGCGTGTGTGTGTGTGTGCATTTCTTACTGTCTACTAATTGTTTTGTTGCACGTAAATCTACGCGTATTGATGTTTTCTAGATCGTTTAGGGCTCGTTTTCAGTTCCGTAAACGTGTGTGTGTATATAGGAATCCCTTCTTTGTTAATGAGATTCTAAGGGGAAATTTTGAAGTATTTCGATTAATTGTTGGATGGCAACGCTTTTTCGCGTTGGTTCTCTGTGCTGAACAATGGAGTAGAGAAGATTGATTGGAGTAGGTAGGTAGGTGGGGTGTTATTTGAATAAGGACGGAATGATGTTGGTGGGAGGGAAGCCGAGGAGGAGAACTTACGAAGCACTTGGCTTTGCATGGTGCTAAAGTGGTCGAGGGCCCAAAGTACGACGAAAGGGAATTTTCACTTCCTCTGGTGCATTATTATGTGGTAGGCATGGGGACCTGAGTGAGTGGTACTAGGCGTCAGTTTTGTACGCAAAACTCGTAGGTGCAGTATTTATGTGCTGTAATAGTCGGCCTCTGACCAACACTGGTTGCCTCGCCACCGTCGCCGCCATTGTTTGCAATGCTGGCTACGTGACGCTCCTCAACGACGTCATCGTCATCGTCGTCAATCACGGACTCATCAAACTGCCTGCTAACAATAGCACATCGTTGTCGACGGTGGCAATAATTGCAAGGAGAAATTGTGGGCGTAGAAGCCGATTTATGGGAAGCCACTGGGACTACACCAAGGGCCTTTGAACTCGTCGTTGTCGACGGCGACAGCTGTGTCGAAGCAAATATTAGAGGTGTGATGAATGCGACTGAGAGTTCCCTTGCCCCTTCCTAGTGTGGACTACTTCTTCACGCAGGACATAAGCAGGCAGGCAGCGCGGCAGTGTGCTTGGAGGAGGGCCTCAACATCATGGAAGAATAGGTGCGGCGTGTGTGGCTGTGTGAAGGGAGAGGAGAACGGTACCTTGGTAAGTCCCCCCCATGGGAAAGTGTATGTTGTACAAATTGAGTGAGGTCCTATCATGGGCTTAAAATTACGCCACTTTTGCTTGTTCTGTTTTATTTTTTCAACCTAAGGTAGTAGTATAATTTTGAGGCCTTTAGCAGTAACAACAACAACGGTATGGTGTGAGGTAAAGCCGATTTGAGGTTATATTATTAAGAGCCTTCATACGATGCATTGGTCTTTCACGACATCCATATATGTGAGCGTTGAGCGGGGTTACTTATTGCTGGGGTGTGGTTGTTAACTTTCAGGAGAAGGAGGAGGAGGCGAGAATGCCCCAAGATTTGATGTCATACTTGCTTCCGCCCATTGTAGCATTCATAGTTCACGCCATATGGAAACGTTCAAACACCTACCAATTGTTTTGTCCACATCACACTGCCAGGTTTAAATTGTTTTGTCCACATCACACTGCCAGGTTTATAGTCATCAGTCGCTTAAGATTGCATCTGTGACTCTGCAAAGGTGGTGCACCACTGATCAGATGCGAAAATGAATTTTGAACTTTAATGACTGGAAGAAAGACATTCGATAAGGACAGTACCAAAGACGGAGCCGGTAAGACGAAGGATTTGTGCGATGCTTTGTTGTTGAAATGGGACAATCGCACACCTAGTGATGAAAGTTTTGTCGAAATTCCCCAGAGAAGAAAGGGGAGATAGTGACCCGAGCAACCCAAGTTCGCAATAAAGTTTGTTAGCTCTGACCCATCTGTCCAAAGGATTTTGAGGCAGAAGATGAGGAGACAAACGGGAAGCGCGCTACATCTCTATCCATTGTGTAATAATTATGCCGACAGAGGCCACCGTTTCACTACCCACAAGGACTGTATTGATGCTCTGTCATCTAATTTAATAAGTTTATAACAAAATAACCAGTCTGCTTGAGGATAGCGATTCAATTCTCACATGTGGTGCATAATGTTCTGATATCCTTTTCTAGAATAAATACAGCTTTCTATAATAGGATGCAATTTTTGTAGCTGTATATCAATTGTCAACTAATCAATTTTCGAATATGAACTGCATTTTGTTTGCATACACTCGCAAAGATAAATTTTAGCAGTTGTTCTAAGGCCAAGCTTGATGGTGTGTTTTGTGTATTTTCAAAAATTCTTGAGATTGGAAGATTTGCTCGACAGTGGTCCTTCAAGTTTGGCTGTTGCAATGTCATCAGTCGTGTTTGGTATGTTGTCTTACGATGTGGTAGGTGCGTCGCGCGTATTAGTTTCGGCACTATTTTGGCCGGATAAACTTTGTTAGTTCAAGAAGGAAAGAAACTGTATCATTTTAGGCTTCACGTGAGGTCAATGATAGTCCGAGCCTTAAGGGTGACGAGAATGTACTTGTCTGCGGTGGCGCATCAAATGTGCTACAAGGGGCTGCTGAAAAATGTCGAATTTGAAGTTGTTCTCCGTTGCCCTCTATTCCTGTCTAAAAGTTGGTGTGATCTGGGCTGCGTCTCAATGGATTCTTCGTATATCCTTTTCCGAAGTCGATTCACAAATGCAATGTGACGGATACATTTTCCAAATTGTAACAATAACCATACCTGCCGAATTCGTCGTGTTGATTGGGCGCAGATATGGCTGCAGTGCCCTACGAAAGGGTAGTTGAGTATTTTTTTCTCCACTATAACTCCAGTAGATGCGACCCGAACAAGCCTAGACCAACGTCGTAAAGATTCTGCTGCGACCGCGGCGTCGGCGTGCGGCTCACTCTATTGTCGCTCAGCGTATCAATCCGCCGCCTTGATTGCCATTGTTTCTTTAAGTCTCAATCTGTTCCTGCAAATTCGAGGATGTTCTTCGAATGGGATATTTGGTGACGCGGACGATAGGTGGATGCAATCATCGAATTTTACCGTGCAGAATGGGGACAACTGAACAAAAGAAGCAGCACAGCGTTCGGTGCAAGTGGTGTCGCGTCGTGACTCCTGCGCTGTGGAGTAGTAGGCGAAAGGGCCATGTAAACGAGTGTGATAGCTATGGATGCATGGAGGAAGTGACTCGCCGATTGACAGGTACGTATAAATGCACGTTTATCTATATTTGTAACGTCTATTTATGCATACCATTTGCTTTTTATGCACTTTGATGAGGTGTAATGCCTTAGCGCGAAGTGTAGTCCTTTACATCGGCCACAGTCACTGTGTATGTTATGGGAATCCAACGCTGGTTTAGGAGTAACTGTGTCTCTTCTTTCCCATCTTCTACTTGTTCCACTTGGTTGTTGTCATCATTTGCTGCTTCACCTATTCGCATTGTTTTGTGGAGTTGAGGCGGACCATCTCGTAATTTAATGCCCATTTTTACGCGCGCTCAAATTTTACTGAATGTCAGGCGATTTCGTTGGTTCCTTCCGCTGATGTTATTCGTAAATGAGAAGAAAGGCAGGAAATAGGACACGAGTTTGACTGTTTAGTGTTCCTCGTGTAAACCACGGAACTGTGCACATTTGTCGTTGTCAAAAAGGCATCTCGAGATGCCTGCATTCGAAATACTTATGGATAGGATAGTTATTCGAAGCGTATTGTCACGGTAATGACTAGGAAGGCAACCCGCTGATTACCTCGGTTTGTTCACTCCTCCTGCTGTAGCAGCGTACTAGGTCCGGTGTGGTCTTCGCCACCCTTATCTTAGTCATGGTAGTAAGCAGCCTTGGCCTTAGCTGTTTTTTCCTTGAGGCTGATAGTTGGCTGACGGATCGCGGACACAAGCAAAATTGCAGGTTTGGCGTCTCCCTCAGGTTAGTCAGATTGGTATTCTTGACGGTCAATAGTTGGTGGGCGTCCCCCAAGACACAGGCAAATGTGGATTGGCAAGCTTTAGGCTTCGTCTTTTTAGTTACTCACGCTCTTTTCACTTACCTGTTGGTTGGGTTATTTGGTTGATAGAGGTTTGGGTAGATAGACAGGCGAAGGTGAGGCGATCTACTTAATTCGTTGTCCATGGACATATCCGCCAAGTTATCTTCACCAGCTTTACTTCAGGAGTCTGAGGTGTGGCGTTGGAACGTTCATACAGTCCTGCCTGATGCGAGTGGTCGTGCCGCCCCATCTGCACTAGAACATTTGACTGTCGGAGGTACTAAAATTAACACCTCTCTGACGCCCTCACGACGCACTTTTTCGGGTGCATTGCTTCATATTGATTGCATTATTGCTGCTAACAGTGCTTAGGATGGAGGTTGCTCACAGTGGAAAGGAATAGGTTGCTTCACCGTGTTAGCTGTCTTGTTTACGTTCAATACTTTTTCCAATATTTTAAGCACACGCGCACACATGGCAGGTCTATTTTACATACAGTTGATTGACTGAGTGCTGTCATGCCTGTCCGATGCACTGGAGCTGTGGGTGTACTGGGTAGTTTGGGGGGAAGGGGGCGTGTCACCGGCATTGACATGCCCAAGGCATAGGGGCAAGTGGTGCACACGGGCCTCCAACCCTGTATTCCTGAACTTGACGATAATGCGACGCAGACATGGACAAAGGGCCGGTGTGGTCTAGTTTGCACCCTAGTTCTGCGACATCAGTTGGCTTTGTGCCTGTCGCACGAGTGCTTTTTTTGCGGTGCGCCGCCTTTCCTGTGGTAGATGTGCGGCAGTGATGAGAACCTGGATGGGACAGTCGTTGCAAGTAGTGTCTTGTCTCCACCTTTCCTTCCGATCATGGTATCCTTTTCCCCCATCACACCTATCATGGGTGTTGTGTAAAGACGATTACTTTGCGAATTATTATATTATTTATTTGCGTCGCTGTTCCTTTTTATTCACTTGTTCGGTCATTTAGTAGAGATGTAGAGGTAGAGTCCAGGTGAGGCGGTAAAGCTAGTGTCGACTGTCCAATGACTTTTTACGCCATTCCGTTTATCTCAATCTCTTCATCTGCCGATCCACCTACATAGCCGCCTATCTGTTGATTATTTCGACTATCCATCTGTTCGCCCGGTCCTTTCTCGACCTGCAAAACGTGTGGCGGTCAATTTGGGCTGCATGCGGTAGGCATATGAGACTGACCGAGACGGACCTGTGAACAATGAAAAGCTCTGTTAGTACGCACCTTAGTCAAGCGAATGTAAAGCTACGGGGGGAGGTGCAAACACCAATTTTACGCTAGTAGATTACTAAAATTGCCAATTAAAAGTAAGGGAGGTGGGCAGTTGTCAAGTCCTGTGGTTGCAAGAATGCAGGTGCTGCCGGAGATTGGATGCAGCAATGCTGAAAGGCTAGCTAGGCCTCACTAGGCACCTATGGACGTCGAGGTGAAGTGGGCCATGTCAGTGCAGAGCTGTGCCGACGGCTTTTCGTGTGCCTCTGAATCCATTTTCCTACAAAGCGTGGGGAATGGCTACTCCAACGAGTAAGCATAATAGCTGCTGCACAAGACTTGGTCTTCAAGTAGGGGATTGCGCAAGACGGTGTTGGCTGGTTGGGCGTTCAAAATCATCAAGCGCATGCAATGGAGTTGCGTGTCTCAACGCCGATCCAGACTAATCCGCTTGGATACGGGATCCATAACCGGGTATCAATACTGTCAATCTACATCTCTCTTAGGGGTCGCATTATTTATTAACCGGCCAGTGTCTATCCACAGGGTTGCAGGACTCATTCAAGGATCAACGCGTCGAGCTGTCCATCACAATAGGCATGAGACACATCATCGGGTGCTTGGCGCGTAGTATTTTTACAATTGACCTCTGCGTCATTGCTTCTCCCCACTGTACCATCGTTCTTGTTTTTTGTTGGTGGGCATGAAGTTACTTCTTTTAGCATGCGAGACTCTTTTATTATCGTTAGAATGATTAACGATTCAATTGTGCCGTTTTCTGTATTTTTCATAGATTTTCTATTTAACCATGCTTAGCGCCTTGCGAGGTTTTGGTTAAGTAGTGTCTTCTTTAGGTAATTTTGAGGATGTCGATTGAAAGCCAACAATTCGTTATTCCCGCTACTCGGTTGGCATTATCTTTTTGCTAATTCTATTCATTCTCTCGACTTCCTCGTAAAGGCTAATGCTTTTGGAAAGTGGTTAAAGGCGATTGTTTAGCAAGGTGAAGTCTCTTTTGCTTTTGTTCGCTTGCGAAGAGTAGACAACAATCCATTCACTGGGCTTTTGTGTCTCAAATTCAACTGTCGTGTGTAAAGTTAAGTAGGTTGATTTCATTTATGAAATTATAAGTTCCGGTGAATCTACCAGGCCGCCTTCTTGCGTTGTTTCATTTGATTACTGCGAATTTTCTTTGTTCGTCTGTAATTTTACCTTTCTGAGTGTAGAGGGTTCCTCCTCTCCCTCCTGGTTACCCTTGATAGTAGAAGTCTGCGTGCGCTTAGACATCTTTAATGTATATGGGGTGATAAATACAGTTAGGCGAGATATGGGGGTTCAGGCCAAGGATGTGTCACGCTCCAGCGAGTCTCCACGCTGCTCCCTCGCGTGGTTCAAATTGACTTCCCGCCTCTGGCCTACAAAGCGCATTTAAAGAATTAAGTATTACACTGAGGATACGCAAAAAAACCAGGCATTTAATTTCTGCCACTTGTTTCGGCATGCACTTTTAGCGTAGCTTCCCTTTTCCCGTCTCCAAGCTTGTAACCAACTCATTAGTAGGTTCAAATTTTCTTTTTTTCTCCTTTTAGCTTTTAACCTCCGAAATTAAGTATTTTTTGGCGACTCGGACTTACTTTCCGTTGTGAATCCGTTTTTCTGTGCTACCTTTCCCTTGAGCCTACAATTGCTTTTATTCTCAAAGGGGGGATTTTTTGAGTAGATCTCATGGGTTTTATTTATAATATTTCTTTGTCCTATTCCCTGGGCGACTCCTCGATGTGTACTGTTTTTTCTCATAGTGATCCCTGCGATTTTTACTCTCACTTCCAACTTCGTCTTAGGTGATAGATTTGGCGTGTGTAGTATTTTTTGCAACCTGTGAATCCAGCATTTGTCTTCGTGCGGTAAGATGAGTGCTTGTGGTCTACATTTCGTTGGCGCAAATCATTTGGAAATGTTTGATCCTAATTGCAATCCAGCTGACGACGACGACGACCAGACCGCAGCACGTGTGTAGCGTGGTGTACAGAAGGGACAGTTTCATGGCTATCGTATCACTCCTGCTTTTTGCACATTCCGATTGTGGAGAGGATGCTTTAACAGGAATCGCACCTGAAAGCATTGAGTAGTTGTGTCAGGCAGACACTGGGAATTGTGAAGTTTGTTTAACAAATAAAGGGTCTCAGGAATTACCACTATGCGGGTGAGCTGAAGACCAACAATTTCAGGGTATCCACTGGCCGATAGATATCTACGCCTTTAAAGTGTCGAATTGATGAATAGGTTGACGCCTCCTGCTGGTACGGGCATCCAAGATTGTCGATGCCTCCTTTCACAAGAAACTTTGCTTATCACCGGGCTTCGTTGTACACAGGCACTGGCACTGGTCTGTGCCATTCTTGATAAATGATGTCTATTCCTTGTATAGCGTGTCCTGTCTCTTCCTGCTTCGTGTGACACCTCTGCATTATGAATGCTCATGGGGGCGTAAAACCAGCATCCCTGTTTAGACCTTATTTCCTTTTTATTTATCGAGACTTTCCCAAATCCATGCTTGCTGTTTCCGTTTCGCAGGTTCAAATGTCGATGATGTGTGAATTGAATGGTGACGAGAGGTCCGCTGCCCAAAGCGGATTATAAGTGCAATTTGTCGGTGTGGAAACACCGCTACCATCGTGAAGTCCATGAAAACCACGCGTCGAGAGGGAAAGCGGACACTGGAATGATCACCTCTGTCTTCTAGTAGCATTTTAATGTTGAAAAGCACAAACCCTCTAGATCCTGAATCTCCACTGTTCCTGATGCCTACATCTCCCTATCCAAGCTGTGATGATATCTACAGTGTTGTGTGTTCCTGTTCATTTTTATCATTAGCAAATTTAATCACGTTACTCATTTTACATTTGTTTCTTCGCAAACAAGGGGACGTGGGTGTTGAGTGATTTTGCGCAGGTGATGATAAATTTGCTTTTTGATTGACGTGTCTGAGGTGTGTGAGGTGAAGTCGTCCAGTGTGTTATACCAGAAGAGTCTCGAGATTGTGGTGGGGGTGCAGCAGTCACATTTTGCTACGACCGAATCATTAAAAAGGTGGTTGCTTAGCGCACCACTTTTGTGTTGATTAATGAGTAAGTACACAAACTATGCGTAATGGTATAGGCTAGGTTTTGGCAAGTCAAAGTTGATTTGAATAATAAATTGTAATTACTGGGACAGATTGAGATGACATGGTATCAAGCGGCTAACGTGGTGACTTCAATTCGAACTGTTTTTATATAATTACGGGTATTTTGGGTCAATGAGCCGCCGAAAACCTCACTTGTGTCCACTTCCGTATGCCAAAGCAATCCGACGTAAGGGATCGCCACATTTTTGTTGATGCTGCAAGTGTAATGAATACATTTTACTGAATTTGGAAACACGCGCTTAATTGGTGATAGATTTTATTCCAATAATGTCTATGAAACTTAACCATTTGGTCCTGCATGTCAAATGTAATACATCATCTACCGTTTAAGACCGAAAATAAATGCACTTGGGGTTTATAATTTCTAAGGCACAATCTAACTGCCGATTGTGTATTTTGTTAAGCAACACAAGTCTTTAAACTAATCAAATCGCTCATCATTGTGAGATCATCAGCGGTGACTGCTTTCCACCTCTTTGGTAAATTGGGTCCTTTGATGCACTAAAATGTCGTGATTTTGGCAGGAGAGGCATGAATTTCACTGGAACGTGTCTCGTCTGACTGGAGCATAATCTGCTAATCATGAGTCCTCTACCCAGTAATTCAGGGTTATAAATCTGCCTTTGGCATCACTTTACATGTAACTCAGGTAAGAATAAATTCCATTTTATGATTCCTTACCATGCTTGTCGTGCATAAACCAACAACAGCTATTTACTAGGCAATCGCTTTGCTTTTTATCCAAGGCACTACGTTAAAATCTTAGTCATTTTAAGTTATTCAATAGCTTTAGGGTTGTAGGTAGAAGCCTTCAAACAAGGCGAGGAAAGGATTTATTTACGAAAGAGCTGTTCACCGCGTTCGACCGCCATCGGAGAGGTCAGAATGCTGTCAGATTTGTACTGGTAGCCTTGATCAATGTAAGCATAAGGCATAACATGTGTGAAAAAGTGCCAAATTAGCCCGAGTACTCTGTGCTCTAGGTATTCCTCACATTGACCTTAAAGTTATTCCAATAAGGCCCCGACCGTTATCTTGTGTGGTGCCAAAAACGTAGGTCTCCTCTGATACTATAACATTTGGTGCCATTCGGCTCTGCCAAGAGTGTACATTAACAAACAGCCAGGGTGAATGGATATCGCACTTCCGCCTGATTGTTTCATCCCAATTTTAACGTTAATTAGGATTAGGTCCCAAATGTTGGTTTACTTGCGTCTCAGCGAAGTACAGTTCGATTGTAAGACATTTAATGCTTAGAAATGAACACAATTTAATGCGAATGAATTTAATAAACTAGGCTAGCTTTAGTACATAGCTGAGATCCTTTTTCTTGGGTTTCCACCTACAGTTTCTTTTAACTCTGGTAGCTGCGATGTTCCTCAAGTTATGTAGCAAAAATTTAGACCTGGCGGACATTTAAGTAGACTATTTTGGCGAAGGAAGCCAAAATAACGCAAGCATATAGAGCTTCGTTATATTCTGCTTGCTTAGATCCAGAATCAATCAGAATTGTAATTTAGCAGCTTAAATCATTTAGTAGTTACTTGCGGCAGTTCTCAAACCTAATTGTAAAAAGTAAGGTTTGGCCGATGATGCGAGCGCCTAGTTTAACACGGATAAATGATAACCTACACTGAAACAGTCGGGTACCTCTGCGACCAGAAATGATCCAAACTGAAAGTCATATGCCCATTTTATTCTGTAAATGCTTCCAGCAAATGTATAGAGCAAAACACTTTTCTCTCTCTTTTGATCCAGAACCGGTCAGGACTGAAACTCACCATTCTGGTTCCTTCTTTGGTTGTTTGCGGTAGTTCTTGTTCACAAATCAATTAATTTTGGCGCGTTTGTTATGTAGGATTTCCGTTTTGGCAAAGAAAGATACGGCAGTTCTCGTTTTAAACTCGGACAACGGAGGTGTCGATCGGGGCAAGGAAAGCTGGGACACTCGGCTCCAGAGGCGCGTTCTCTTTTACCTCTTTTGATCGAGAATCGCTAACAATCGAGATTTAGCAGCTTACTTCTTTTGGAAACTTATGCAACATTTCTTGTTATAAAATCTTGCAATGTAGGAGAAACCAAAATGCGAATATTTTATATTGACAAGGAGAGTTGAAAGAATACAGAAATAAAGGGAAATGTGAAAATAGGGAGAGGTTTGTGCCCTCATGGCAAAGATAAAGTGGTTTGGATTTGAGCAGCGACGATGCGGATGTGTGAGAATATGGAACAGGGAAAGTAAAGTCGAGTAGATTATATCAGGCAGTGCTGTTTTAAGAATAGATTGTTTGATAGAGTAGGAAGATATTCCATGCTTCTTAAAAACTTGTCTTCCTATCTCCTCAATAGTATCATACAGGCAATTTGCTCTTTCCGTACATGTTCCTGCTTCCTCTTCCTTCTTACCCACGATTCACCCGTGTGCTACTCTCATTCCTCACTTCATTTCCGCGTGTCGTTTTAATATTATCATATCTGGTATCCAGCGTAAATCACATAGGAAAAAGACTATGATTAGCCTCTTCTAGTGTGTCATTCGAAAAAGTTAAATGTTTTTCACTAGGCCAGTTCCTTTATATTTTACTCACTCACATAGCTAGATGAGTGGAAGAATGAATCAGTGTAGAAAAGGATGGGAGAAAGTAAGGAAGAAATGATGAACACTGGACCGCAGGTCCATACGCACGACTTCTTATCTCTATGCCTCAATTTTTACCATTCCTTTGTCTCTTTCTGCTGAAATTCCCTATTACTTTGCTCCTACTGATGGCGAATGGACCGCCATTGCCATTCGCATCAAAAAACCTTTTTGTTCACCCAATAGCAATCTTTTGGGGTGATTTGTCGGTTCCTTAAACCAAAATTCAACCGTGTACTACGCTTGCTGTGCTTTACTTACTTTTCACGTCTTAAATCCTCAAATAAGCAGCATTAAATGGAGAGCTGCCGGTGCACAACAACTTGCTTAATATTCGTGTCTCACTGCGGAAGACCTGTAGCGCGGTACGCACGTCTAGGCTTGACTAAATTGGACTGAGTCAGAATAGACAAGATTAGCGACCTAGACTGGATTATGACGAGCTCGAGTAAGGCGCCTTATACGTTGCCATTTAAATTGACCCACATAATCAACTCGACACATCTCATTTCATTGAGAATTGAGGTGTTCACTACAAATCGCGCAGACATTAGAGATCAAGGCACGCAGACTAGAAGTAGACCTGATGACGTCTTGGGAATGAATGGAGAGGAGCTCTCTTGTCTACGCCTCCTCTCTCATGTGCCACCCCAACGCATCTTCGGTGAGTGTCTCCTTTTTCGCATGCTGCGCTCTATGCACTTACAGGTATTGCGTCGTACGTAACGTCATACCGTCTGTGATCCTCGCATAAAGTACATGCGGAAAAGAGGAGCAAACAATTCCTACAATTCAGCTTCTTACCTTATTTTTCCACTGTAGTGCCACTAGAACATCTCGCTCCTCTGTCCCCTTTGAGCTTCTCTCACCTTTCCTTCCTACCTCACCATCTGCCGGTGCCCTCTTTGCAGGTTCCCTTTCATCTCTCCACTAGTCCCAATCTTGATTGCGATATGAGTAAATAATGCACGGATTCATGGCTAGATCAGAATAGTACGAGTTAGACTGGACCTGAATCAATCACGCTCTGCCCGAGACAAAATCGTGTTTTAACAAAGTTTTGCTATGATTACTATCAAATCTTTATTTCCATCTATCTTATTGTCACTTTAGTTTGTACACCACTACTTCGCCTAAATTCCATCTCCTACTTCTGCTCCTTCACCTAGCCTTTGAGGAGCAAAGGTGGGCGCGTTGCTCCTACTTCTTACTTTGTAATTTGTAAGCTGCTCGAATTCCTACTTGCTCATCTCACTATCTGCTCCTTACATTCTTTTTGTAAATAATTTCTCTGTCTGGTTTTCCACTCTAGACTACCCTCTCTATTTTCACCATGTATCTACGCCTTTGTCTGTTTGTCTAAGTTCGTTTATGTTGCATTGTTTACCTTTGTTTCCGTCGTTTGGGTAGTCGCCTAAATTGATTACTCACAAATACAGCTAAATCAAATCGACACTTTCGTCCTTGGCGCAATAAAATCTCTTTTGGTCGTCTGTTCGATGGCTAGTTCTTTGGCCATTCTATCTTAACTCTACACTTCGCTAGCATTCCATCAGCATTCCACCAATTGACTTTACTACATCAAATCGCTTTTTCCTTCCTGTAACTCTTTACGTCCGCTTATTTTAGACTGAAGTGTACACGGCACATGAACCTGGCAAAAATCATGTACCATGTGCAGAAAATTAGTCTCCTGCAAGACGCAATACGTGTAAGTGTATAGAGTGCAGTAGGCGACAAAGGAGACAGTCTCCGAAGATGCGTTGGAGTAAGACATGAGATAGGAGGCGTAGACAAGAGAGAGTGCTCGCCTTTCCATGTGTGCTTTGATCTCAAGTGTCTGCGAGGAAGAAGGAGATCTCAACTTGCATGACATGCAGTTGTATCGAGTTAATGAGGCGGGCCAAATTAAAATATTAATGCGGACTTAAATTCAATGCATTAGACGCCTGTGGGGGCGGGGTATGCTCGGTAGATGAGAGCTTAACGACCCGCCCCTACCTATTGCTATTGGGCTAACGAAGGGGCATTTCTGATGCGTACTCCTACTTCTGTGCTTAGAATAACTTTTGTTTTGCATTCGGAACGGCAACTGTGGTTTGGGCGTTTTTTTGGCAGAAGTTAGCTAACATAAATTTTTAGCTGAATGAGACAGGGAATGATTGGGGTAGATGCGAAGAGATGAGAAGTCGCTGAAATGGAAGGAGTGAGAGTGGAGATGGACAGAAGAGGGTTGGGAATGATCGCTGCGGGATGACTATCCACATTGCTGTGGTGTAGCCTTCTTTACTGCTTTCTATATTTCTACCATCTATTCCTGAAATGATTCAATCGCTTACTCATCTGGACGCGTGTCCGGGTAAAATTTAAAGATTTCGTCTAAATGACACGTGAACTGCCTAGCCATAGCTCCCTTTCCATGTGATTATGCTGGATATCGAATGTGAAAATATTGAAATGACGCATGCAAGTGAATTCCAGGAGTAGAAAGCAGCACAGGTAGAGGATGGGGTGTTAGCATCAAAATTCATCCCTAATTTCTATGATAGCTATCTGCTTCCTCCCTTTCAACGTCTCTAAAATTAAGGATTGAAAGGCTTGGAGTGATGAGGAGATGGAGAGGGTTGCGACGGAAGTAAAGGATACAAATACGGCTGGGGGCAAGAATGAAACGAGGCAGGAGAGAAGCACCGACGAACACTGAATGGCATGAACGGCAAGGCGGTTAAGCAAGATAAATAAATGTAGGCGTGCAACACGTAGAACAGCATGTCTGACGGTTTGTCATGTGGTGAACCAATTCAAACCTGACACGTGTAAATCGATTGCAACACGTGCCACGTGGTGTTGCTCAGTGCCGTCTAGGTGTGGACTTTGGACAGAACTACTAGGAGGTGGTTTTGAGGGAGCTGGCGCCACTCACTTCTGTGCTTTCGTGACTTGATTAAGTTATGTGCATCGAATTGCATGCAAAGGAGGGGGAAGAGAATGAGAAGAACCACCGATACTAATGTGCTTTGACTTAAATGCGCTGCCTCGTTGTGACTGCTTGTCCTCGGCTTTTCTTGAGAGAATGCCTCTTCTGCATTGGCAACTCACCCCTTGTTATTACTATGGCTCGAGCGAAGGTGCGTTTCTGCCAATTACTCCAATTTCATACCAAGATCCATTGTTGCCTTGCACCAGGGAGTACAATGGTGGAGAGCAAACATCACCAACCAGGGCGAAGCAACGAAAGAATGATTGGGTACGAGGCGAAAGCGAGAGGGTTACGGAGGGTAAGTAGAGGAAAGGATGGGAAAGGTCAACATGGGGATGTCTCTGCACGGTGTTGGGGCACTGAATTTCTCATTTCCTTTCTTCTTTCTTCTGCATGTTCGTAAATTTCTCCATTGGCCCACTTTCCTAGCCATGTATTTAAGTGGAGTATGCAGAAATCAATTTTGTGGAAAGAATATTAATTTCTATCAAACGCTACACTCGAGGACGCTGCCCATATTTCTACCCTGATTAGTGGAACACACAAGGATATCAGTTGTGACGAAAATGAAGGTGGGGAGAGGGAAGGGAAGATAAAGCAGGGGAGGAGGGGAAGCTGGTGGCATAACTTATACATATTTTTAAACTTCAATCCCTTCTGGTCATTTGACGTTAAAACGGTGAAGTGTGCGATTGGGGGTATCAGAGAGATTGAGGTGTAAGCAGTGGCGATGGAGGCTAAGAAGCAGACCAAAGGCGAGTAGCTGACAAAGGAGTACTGAAGTACCGACGAAGGATTGGGCGGTGGAAACGAATGGTAGAAAACGAGAGAATGTCGTATGATTTACTGTTTTTTTTCACTCGATCGGTGGTTCGTCGTGTCTGGTGGTTTCTTGGAAGCAAATGTCATTTGCCTTTGTGCTCCTTCACTTCAGCTGACACTCGTGCATCATTGCGCGTGTAAAGGAGGCGGAAGACAATGTAAAGGACTATTGATACTTGTGTGCTTTGAAATGCTCCGCATTACCTAGATTGCCAAACCTTGATTTCTTTTCCACCATGGCGATTAGATAAGAGTGCGATGGAGAAGCATCTCGAAAAGTAACATTCTCATGATGGATACACTACTTATCAAGTTGTACTTTTCCATTTTTGGCAGCACAAGAATCGGATGTTGGAGTGCTAAGAACTCGCAGCAACAAATAACAGTGATGACGAAACAACCGCTAACACTTACATCAATTAGGAGAATTGTGAAGGCTAGCCAAATAAGTGTCACCCACATGGGTTAATTATAAGAACTATGCTTTCAAGTTTATCAGAATTACCGTTTCTTTTATTGCATGGACCATGGAGTTGCGCGACGCATTTCCGATTGCTTGCTAACTGAGTGACTGACTTGTGATGAGAAGCAGTTTTGCATTGCAGTGTTGGGTGATCAGACTCACAAATCATTCGACCATTGCCTCGATAGTCTACACTTCAAATTTTTTCTAATTGCGAATGAAGGCGTTCCCTACAAGTCCCTCCAGAAGACCAAACTTTTGCCGCTGCAGTACATGTGATTGGTAACATTTGAAGAAATTGTGAAAACCTGATGCATGGCAGCGCAAGACCCCTTCCGGCAAAACAAATATCTGTTAGCTTTTGCGTATAGATGAGATCTAGACATTATCTTTCACATACTTTGAAACGATGTTCCCCATCACCTCATGTCGTGTGATGATAGCGTTGGTTGAATAGGTATGGAGATCTGAGAAATGATGATAATGGATTTCGAGTTGCCTGCTTCAAGAGCACAAGCAATTTAGCAATGCTATGCCTTCTTCAAGTGCGTTTGTGAACCCATGTAGATTATGTTTGCAGACTGCAGAGGATCACTAAGAATGATCCCATTCAAAGGTTCTAATTTGGGTGCAGAGGTGTGCAAACTGTTGCTCACTGGGATCGAATAACACGCACTTTAGCATTTTGGACATTGGTCAAGCCTTCATTCATCACAGATTTGCATTTTGCCTTAAGTTACAGAAAATCAACATAAAAAGACTTTTGGTTCTATTTGCATTGGAAATGGTTATCTGTCCTACTTCAATTGCGCTTTAATAAAAGGCTAGTTATCGAATTGGACCACTTTTGCTAAACGGCTACCCATTGTGCTTGCACTGACCTCTACGTAAGGCGAAGCAGAACAGCCTTTCACTATATCTTTGTGGCACGAATATTTTTAACTGGATTTACTCTTTTGGACAAGATCCCAATCAAAAGGCAATGATTGGTCAACCTCCGTCAGATTGTTAATTTTACAACCATGCCGTTCCCTACTGCGTCCAATCAGTGCCAAGCAACAAGCGCATACTTGGCTCAGTTAAGCCAATCGCCTTCGAAGATGTAGTGAGCAATAACGCAGCGTTGTGTTTTGGGCATCTTTGGATTTTGTAAAACCCTTGCCTAACAATTATCGCAAGCGTGTGCATTTGCAAATTTCTCCACAATCAACTCGTAGTGTGAATATCTCCTTTTGATAAGGCGAAACCACTGAGACTGCCAGAAATAACGAGCGCATCGGCTCAGTGCCATGTGCAAAAATCCCTTTCAGTTGCTCCCTGACTTACTTGTCTTTTTAAAAAATGCGCATGAATTAAAAATGGATTTCTATCTAATGAGTACGGAAATTCTTCTTTAGCTAGACTAACGCCATTGGCTTGGCAACAAACTGGTTAAAAAATGAGGCAATCCTAGTTTCGAAGTCGTCCATATAATGCACTGCTTAGGTCAGTTTCCCGAATCAAGCAATTAAGCTTCTGTCTGTACGTTCTCAATTGTTAATCCAAACAAACTTTGAAGTTCGTACATCACATCTCCAGTGAGTGACGGAACGAATAGGTGGTAATGGGAATTTGTTTCAATGCACTTTTCTAATGATTAGCAGTCAGCACACGCCAATCAAGCGACTGATTGTAGGTCATTGGCCTTTAAAAGTAAATCGCCTTCCACTCTCTGTAACTCCAATTCACTTGGACAACACGTAACCAGTAAAAGGCATCCCCTCTACTCACTCCTGAAGCATACAATGCAGAGGTGGAAGACAGAAAGGACAGTTTTTATGTCAACCTGACCGCACCTCCTCCGTATTCCGTCAGCTGTGAAAGTTGGCACTACAATAAGGGAAGGGAAAATAAGGATGCTAACACCTGAGTATTGCAATATCGTCTCCGAAATGAGGGATGTAGCAGAAACAAAGTCGGCGGTTTCGATCTTCAATGCCATTCTTCCGAGTTGGTGATGTCTGCGGGGTGGGGTAACTCGGACAGAGGTGACTGAGACCAGGCCATTTGTAAGCCATTTACTTACGGTCGACTTCGAAAATCATTAATTTTCCCCGCAACAGTGTGTTTCATTTTACCATCTCCTCGCCTTGTGGAAGCGAATGCAACCATTTCTCCTCTTGCGTTTTGTAGACTGATCAGTCTTTAGTTAAGCTTCTCAACGTCAATCTACTAATGCTAAAACACGGCACTTCAGCGCTCGGTCACAGTTGCTATCATGCTAATAACAGGTGCCAATGACGTTTTTCTCATTGACAAAATGCATGCAACTTGTTGCCGCCTCAACCTCGATGTCACTGATCTGCACAGACTATGCTGGTATAAGGTTAAAGTAGAAGAGGGACTCTCACCAGATGCTCGACATTTAAGTCTTTCGCATTATAAGATGACTCGACTGATTCTGCTAAGTGATTTTACTGAAAAGAAATGTAGAACCTTCTATTTCCTCTTAACAGTGCCACAAGTTATCAAATTATGCAAATTTAGAGTCCTAAATTTGGAAATTCGGCGTAAACAGAATCTGCACTGCTTACGAGTTGTGCCAACAATCATCTTAACTTGGCGATGTGCGCACGTGTCTCCTGGATGCTATTGAGGTCACCAGCCAGACAGAAGACAAATGGTAGACTTCGGAGAGGGCGGCATGATATACAAATGCAAAGAGTGCGCGAAGAAGGCACGGCCATTCTGTAATTGTCTAAAGGGTATTTCGTGAGGACCACTTGAGAAGGAATCTGCGTGGAGCCTAATCCTGATCAAAAGGGGAGAGGAGGGGAAAACAGGCATGTGAGCGAAAACACCATTGTCCAGGATGTTTGAAGATCAGCAATCAAGTGCGACTTCCCAAAAGTTGGAAAGAAAAGCGTTTTGCGTTCGCAGGCACCTGAAGCACCGACCTTTAGGTAAGGCGTGCCGGCCGTAATCATGCCAACATTTAGACTCATCGATTTCCGATTTACTGAAGGGGTTCTGGAGGCGTCTTCGACCGTAAGACACTTTACAGATGTTAGCCAAACTATTGCTTAGGCAAATCTGCCCCTTGACGGTGAATTAAGCCAAAATTTCAGATTAGACGATTCGCTGATGCTTCAGTTAGAGGGATTGAGACATCCGCCATCGTGTATGACAGAAGAATTAAATCCTTGATTATCTCATCGCAGACATTAAGGCATGAATGAGCACTTGACACAAATAAATGTAATGACAGCATCTACTTACATGCAGATGCACATGTTCTTATTTCACTCGTTTTGTTTGCATAGATGCACCAACGCGGAATGCCCATTTGTACCCAGAGGAAGGGCAAAATCGCATGCCTAACAATTAGCTGCATCAGCTTTGTCACCAATCATGCAACAGCAAGGGAAACAAGCAACATCTTCTACCTTACAAAAGGCGGAAGCGACGGTCTCTGCTCTGGCTAAATCCCCAGCACTTCCAAGATTCACTTCCCCTTATGCATTCGCTACAGAACAATCACGAGGACAAACGAACTCAGCTAAATCCTTCGCCACTAAAACAGCTGAAAATTGGTGAGGTTGCTTCAAATAAATAGGATAGCTTAGGGACAATGCCTGTACATTCCACACGCATTCCGAAATCGATCAGCTCTCAAAAGCCTGTACTACAACAGGCAAAGCAAGGTGGAAGCTCAGCCAACCTCAAACTACCACTACGATGTACAAACTTCCCAACGCCAAACCCACTCCTATTTGACACCTCATCAGAGCTAAGTCAGCAGCTGCTACAGCCACAGGTGCAGCCACCGTTCTCACCGCCAAGCACGTGTCAGCATCCTCCAGCACACATTTTATCAGTTCCAAATTACTATCTTCTTCAGCAACTTTCTGCCGCTGCATCTATGCCTGATTCAGCAAGCTTCTTTATACCGCAAACCGCAGAACAACTTTAGGTACGCCAGACAGTATCTGAGGCACGAAGACAAGGCAGACGCAGGGTTCTCTTTATTCCGTACCAAATTGGCGGGATGATAAAATACTTTAACAAGAAAAACTATATCAATATGCGTGAACGCAAAGAACTGGCGCGTCGCATCAACTTGACGGAGACTCAGGCTGGTGAAGCATTAAAGTGTTAAAAGAACATGTTTAAAAGACAGTCATTAGTGTATAGTGACCGATTGTCTACGATTGAGAGTCAAAAATGTTCATACTTTTGGCTCTTCTGTTAGGTGAAGATGTGGTTCCAGAATCAGCGCTACAAAACAAGGAGGGACGGTGGGAAATTTCTAGCAATGAGACGCCTGTAACAGCCGATGGTTCGTGCCATGGAGAGAAGCGCCCCATCAACCGACTCGTGGGACAGCGGCTTCAGTGAAGGCTTTGGAATTGCGGAAAGCTCTCAATCACAACACGAGCCCAACAAACAGTAGCACCATTAGAGCAGGTCCCTTCAGGATAAGGTGGTGATATGCTGACGAGGCACAAGCAGCAATTTTGGGCACTCAAGGATTTGCTCGATAGTAGACTTGGTGCTGAAACAGATCAAAAGCAGGATCGTGAAGACAAAGGTATCAAGAAACTGGTAGAACTGATAAAGCGAGTTATTGGCTTCCTCCATGAAGCATCTACAGACTGACCTTGGCTGTCTTTCATTTAGTAGCTATGATGGTGTTTTGCTCTTCCAACTGTTTTGTGGTCCTCATAGCATGTTTTGATGACAACCACTTAGTGCGCCCTAATTCTTTAAAAATAAATAAATAAAATGATGTCTTTTAAAGATGTTCTCGTGGGGGCTATGCGTGGAGTTGGGAGTCGCTAAAATGAATTATTTTGGAGGCGAGTCCACACAGGTCGATGTATCATATGCGTGAGGGATTACAACGCTTAACCTGTCGAAGCGGTCGACGGTAATGTCTATCAGAGTTAGGTCCATGTTCCATGTCACTTTCATGGCCTGCAAATCAGATCACCTCCCAAAATCCCTTTTTTCATGGAAGAAATGGCTTGATCAGTACTTAAAATTCAACATCTCATCACCTTAGCATGGTTACATCAGTATCCATCTGATTACTGATGGCTTACAAGTGGTTACAATTTCTTCCTTTTGGTAATTATGCTCTGAATCACGTCTTCGTTGAGACCTATTCTTCTGCAAAGCCGGAGTAAACGCCCAGGCGTGCAAACGCATCCCTCGGATCATTGCACAACCACGTCAACGGTCCCACCAATCAACACACAGCTACGGGTAGTGACCATGGGGAGGGTAGTCTGAAAACATGCTTGAAACAGTTGCGATGATAACAAAAAAAGGATGAATAACCGCACTTAAGGATGGTCTACTTACAAGGGGTCAAATTGGATACACTTTTGACAGACCTCTTTACATGTGAATTGCCTTGCATTCAAAAGAGCGATGTCTAAATACACTGCATAACAACGATGAGGGGATGCGTTGTGTAGCGTGGCAGCCAATACATCTTTTCCCTCATTAAGAACATCCGCCATTTAGTCTGCCCCAATCGTTCCAATGCGACCTCACCGATTTAGGAAACAGAGCCACCTGCCCCCTTTTTTCTATTCCATACACACAAGACAATATTCCATTTCATAGTAATGACTGAAGTGTATCAGGCCCTAGCTATTTAGTTAACATCACGTTTATTCCTTGGCATTCGCTTACTTGGTGGCTAATAACTTGCCCTTAGGTCTAACTAACCTGCTTCGCGGTGCCGATCGCGAACACACGGAGGCAGAGTGACTGGTGAAAAGCGCAGTTGTCCAATCCACTTTCCCCTTCGCACCAGCAGTGTGCTTTTGTGGTCGCGATGGGAGAGATGGAAGTTGTATTCGCTGCAACATCACATCGGTACATTCATTTTTTTAAATGTTTGTCAGAATTTTCCAATTATCACTAACTTATGTTTTTTGTAAATATCTAACTTGATGAAGTGAATAGTTGCAACATATGTGAGGAGAGGTGAATTCTTGTAATCCACTTTCATTGTCAGTAAAAATTGACGCCACAAGGCATTCCGTGAATGGTCCCATGAGAAGTCTACAGGAAGATGCTTGCCTTACAGATGGTAGGATTTGACATTAGTAAGTGAAATGAAAAAACCCTGCTAGATAGACCTGCTGTCAACTAAATAGCTAGGGCATACCAAAGCTGTCGGAGCACGTCAACGTTGCGCGATGCAACATTAGCATCATAAGTGTCTGCAAGCTATGCGTAGAATATTCCAATTGAACTAGCCCAATGCCAAACTCTTAGCTATGAATGCTTTGTTTAGAGTAGTAACATCAAAATAAACTAACCATCTTCACGATTATTGTTCTTGCATTTATTGAGAAAGGAAGCCTTCATTAACTGCTTGGGATTACGATAGACCTTCTCAAAAGCTGACAACTTTCACGATCCCAGCGGCTGATTCACGTCTGTGCGTCGGCATTGTAAGTTGCAAGATTTGCGACTTGACTTGTTTGATGTGGATGATGCCGTAGGGTCTAACAATAATGGAGTAACATACACGTATCAACATTATAAATTGCAGCGACGTGTAACTACTACAAATCGCCCCGCCCCCATCCTCCTCCCGCTCCTACTCGGTTGCAGACTCAAGGTTTTCCTGAGCCCATAATCCCACAATGCATTATTCTTATTAATTAGCCTTATCCCATGAAGTCGTTAATATTGCATGATCGAATGGATTACCTGGACCAGGCTGCGTGAATTTACATCATGGCACAAAGAAGGTTGTTAAAGGATCTCCGTGTGCGTAGGTAGCCTTCCTAATTACCAAGCTCTCCTGCGCGGTTACATCACATACGTTGATGGTAGCATTACCTAAGGCGCAGAAATCTTGCATCTATTTCATTCATCTTCTTAACTGTACTTCCTCCAACTAACAAATTTGGGGACACATCGAATAAATTTACCGGCCCGGGATGGAGGCAATCCATCTGAATTGATACCTCCTTAAAAGTAGCATTTGTGCTGCCATTTGCATGAGCTCTAACAGCATCCTTCATACCAGCTCTTTGACACAATTGTGGAGAGCCGACATTGAATGCAGGACTGGTAATGCCGCACCTCAAAGTCAAACTCCGACCTCTGTGGCCAAAAGCACTTGCTGAACGTCAATGGCAATGCAAATGAATCAAGGAAAATCAACACACTTGCATGTTTCATGCAAGGGCTGCCCCAAATCACTGTCCCGCTGACAGCACAAATGCCACATTTAGCTGACATTGTAGCAGTTCTTATGCTGCACTTTAATAAGGGCTTCTGTTATTTCTATAGTGAATCTTTTCCAACTCCACTTGCAATATTTGTCAAACTGGTCAGCCCTCACTTTACAAAAAAATAGCCGTGGTATTAACCAGTAGGGCATTATGCACGCACAGATGTGTGCGTGCTTACCAAAAGACTCACTACTGCCAGCGCCGATGAGGATGGTGCAAATCTAAGCCAGTGAATTTTAAATGCCAGCCAAAAGTGTTTGGACACGGCTGCTACTGGTGCTCCTGACCATGGTGTGGGTGGTTACCTGAGCCCAGACGAAGGACAAACAATTACAACGCTAAAAGTACCTTTGCCCGATTCAATCGGATCAGAACTCAGTTTCTATTGGCTCGTCGAATTTAAAACTCATCCACGACGTCGGGTCAACATCGGAGGTACCATGAATAGATGAGTCGTTGATAGGGACACGAACATTTGGCTGTGTTACAAGCGTTGCATTGCTAGAAATTTTCCCACCGACCCTCTTTGTTTTGTAGCGCTGATTCTGGAATCACATCTGAACCTAGCAGGAAAGCTAAAGTATGACGAGTTTCGACAATTCAATCGTTGACATTAATCACAACATTCGATTAGCAGCCCACCGAACAAGGTTATGTAACACTTTAAAGCTTAACCAACCTGATTTTCCGTCAAGTTAATGAGACATGCCAGTTCTTCGTGTTCATTCATAATGAGGTAGTCTTTCTTTTTAAAGCATTTCATCGTTTAACCAATTCGGAATGGGGTAAAGAGAACCCTGCGTCTGCGTGAATAAACAAGAACAGAGGTGGTAAATAAATAATCATAGAATTCCAGTACCTTTCAAAGAAATCCTCTCAAAACAGCACCCATAACAGGTAGAGAGAAAGGCGGGACAAGACGCTACTTGCGACGGCTGTCATACCCAGGTTCGCATCACCGCCCTTACCACAGAGGAGGCGGCGCATCGCGAAAAAAAGCACTCGTGTGAATAACACAAAGCCAGTTAACGTTACGACACTAGGGTGCAAACTGGACCACACCGCGCCTTTGTCCGTGTCTGCTTAGGGCTTATCAGCTCAACATCAAACGCTGTATCAAAAAAAAACGCGACAAACGATTCATATCGTCGTGTTTGGGTTAGAATGGGTTGGAAGTTGGAGGCCCGCGTGCACCAAACACTTGCCCCTATACCTTGGGCATGCCTATGCTAATGCCATCCTTCTCCTCACACATTATCTAGTGCACACACAACTCCACTACATCGGATACGCGCATGACAGCACTAAGTCAATCAACATTATGTGTGATAGACCACCCATTATGTGCGTGTGCCTCAGACGGTACGCCATCCACCCTTCCAAACGGAAAGCGAAAACAAGATGCGCAAGATGGACAACTTCAGCCAGTGGCATGACCAGATGTCAATGGGCACATAAACTAGAACTAGCAATATTCAAAATATGCCAGTGCTGGGCGAAAGCACCTAAACAACTGGTGGCTGAAAACAATTGGAACGCGTGGAATATAAGAAAGTCAGAAGAGACGCAGTTAGCCCTAAACCAGCGTTGGATTCCCATAGAACAGACAGTGACTATGGCTAATGCAAAGCACTACATCCTGCACTCAGGCGTCACACTCCAGAAAAGTGCACAGACAGCAAATAGCGCGCATAAATTGAGGCTTATCAAATGTACACGAAGGGCATTTGCACGCACCTATAAGTCAACAAGTCACTTCCTCCATACATCCTCAACCATCACACTCGTTGGCGCCGCCTTTTCTGCCTACCACCTCACAAAGCAGGAGCCATGGAAAGACACAGCACCGCCTACACCCAACTTCGCGGCAGACTTCCAACAGTTTCGACGAAATTCCATCAGCAAACGCTAATTGCCAAAACGCCCTTCAGCAGCGGCACAGCCTCAACGAAATACCTGTCCTTTGCAGAGTCGGAAGATAATTGCTAATGTTGTGCTGCTTCTTTTGTTTAGTCATTCCCCTTTTACGCGGTCAACTTCGACGTTTACGTCCACCCATCCCCAGCGTCACCAAATATTCCATTTGAAGAACATCCTCGAATCTGCAGAAACAAACTGAAATTCAAAGAAGCAATGCCATTCAAGACGACGGACCGACACTGTGCGACGATGGAGTAGGCTGCACGTTGACGCCGCGGTCGCAGCATAATCATTACGGTCTTGGCTTAGGCTTGTCCCGATCACGTCTAATGAAGTCACAGGAGACGACGTTCATTTCGTCAGTGGATAAGAAGGGAGGGCACAACAGCTATATCTGCATCCAATGAGCACGACAAATTCCACTGACACGATTACTGCAACAATTCGGAAAACGTAGCTGTCACATTGCATTTGTGAATGGACTTCGAGGAAAGGATATATAACGAATTCATTGGAGCACAACACAGATCACACAACTTCTGGGATGGAGTAGAGGGTACAAGAGAAGTCAACCTCCAAATTCAGCACTTTTTCAGCAATCCCTTGGAGCGCACTAGATGCACCACCACAGACAGGTACATTCGTGTCATCCTTAAGGTTCGGATCATCATTGACCTCACGTGAAGCCTAAAAGGAAACAGTTTTTTCCTTCTTGAACTAAAAGAGCATATCCAACCAAAATGCCGAAATTGAAACACTCAACGTACCCACCATATCGGAAGACAATGTACTAAACACGACTGATAACCTCGAAATCTCACACCATACCGTTGTTGATACTGCTAAAGGTCTCTAAACCTGGCTACTACCTTCGATTGAAAAAAAAAAACGAAAAGAACAAGCGAAAGTGGTGTAAGCCTGTGATAAGGTCTCACTCAACATGTATGATATACACTGTTCCATGGGAAAGTACTTACCAAGGCACCGTTCTCTTATTCCTTTCCTCTCGCCCACCTGCCCGCCCGCCAGCCTGGAACCCACACACACCGCGCCTAGTCATCCATGATGTTGGGGTCCTCCTCCAAGCACACAGCCCATCTGCTTATGCCCTGCGTAAAGGAATAGTCCACACTAAGGAAGAGGAAGAGGAGGAGCAAGGGGACTCTCAATAGCACTCATCGCTCTCCTAATAATCGCCCTAACACCACAGCTGTCGCCGACGGCAACGACGAGTTCAAAGGCCCTTAGTGTAGTCGCAGCGGCTTTCCATGGATCGACTTCCACGTCCACATTCTCCCTTGCCATTATTTCCACTGTCGACAACGACGATGCGTGCTATTGTTGGCAGGCAGCCTGACGAGCCAGCGTCGCGAAAAATGGCAACGGCAGCGGCGATGAGGCAGCCAGTGCTGGTCAGAGGCCCTCTATTACAACAAACAAATACTGTACTTACAAGTTTTGCGTTCAAAAATGACACCCAGTACTGCTCACTCAAGTCTCCATCCCTGGCACATAATAATGCTCCAGAGGAGGTAAAAATTCCCTTTCACCGTACTTTAAATCCGCAACCAATTGGGCACCATGCAAAGTCAAGCGCTTGGCAAGTTCTCCTCCTCGCCTTCCCTTCCAGCAAATGAGGCCCCATTCACCACAACATTACTCCCTCCCTATTTAAATAATCCGCCACCTGCCTACCTACTTCAATCAATCCCCTCCACCCCATTGTTCGGCACAGCGAACGAAGGCGAAAAAGTGCTGCCATCCAACAAGCAACCAAATCGTCAAATTTTCTTTCGCGAACCTCACTCACAAAAAAGGGATCCCTATACACACACACACACACACACACACACACACACACACACACACACACACACACACGTTTACATAACTAAAAACGAGTTCTAGACTATCTTGAAAATATCTTTGCGCATAGATTTACATTCAACGAAAAAACTTAGTAGACAGTAAGACAAGAAGTATACACTTCGAGCTGCAAAATTAAAACACATACACGCACCTGAATTCACAAAAAGGACCACTTAGGGTAGGCTCTAAAAAAGGCTCTGGAACACCTCTCCTGCTCCTCCCCATCTTTCCAGTGTTGGCACAGTCACCAGCTCAACTCATCAACGTGACAATAGGCTCGCTCCCCAACCTATCACTGCTACACTCCTGCTAGTCTGCTGAGCTTGTTGCTTCATAACTATCACAGTAATTTCGTAGCATCCGAAAAGAAAAAAAAAGCAAACAATGGAAGAGCCGATGCGTGAATGTCCAATGCGCTAAAAAGCTAACACCTTCAAACACAGCAAATGATAGGAGAAAGAGCCTTATCAAGCAAGCGTTTAAATGTGCTACAAAGTACAGCCAGCGCAGTGATGCGAAAACTCCCCACTATTCACTCCTTCCTCCCCTCCTGCTGCATCTACCTCGCCCAGACGCCAACTCATACCACCGAAGCTGAACCTACGATTAAGCCATTACTAAGGCCCTCTACACAACACGTTTCGCAAAGACCACATTAACACAAAAAATAAGCGTGGTCCCCAAGTCAATGAGCAGAAGAGCCGCCAAGGATCCCACGTCCTTTGAACATATGTGTACCCTACAAGCACGAATATCATAGTGATGAAAACAACGCACCTTTTACCACGAATACAATGCAAAAGGACATACGAGTAAGTGATAAAAGCATGCTTCTACTCAAAATAAGGGTTCACATCGGATTCATTGCTGAACATAGAGGACAGCAACAACTCATCAGCTATAATTAAAGCTTATTTGGGAAACGTATAAAGCCACAAGTAAGGCGAGATTCGCATTTATTTCCGCCCCACAATGCCCCCATTCTTCGCAAAACAACAGATTTCTTAACGGCAGGTTTGACGTTTAACCCGGCAAATACACAGACGAAGAGAATAGGTAATTGGGCATACAATGAATGCTTATTAACAAGAATAATGAGTAGGTGCCAAGCCCTTGTTAAGGTTAAAACTCTTCTCAACAAAATTACGATGCATTACTCAAAGTCCACAGTCATTAAGGAGCAAACCAATTGACAAGTCACCAAGCCAATCTTAATTTACCACATAAAGTGTTGTACAGCAAAAAATGAACGCGATTAGACCTTGCAGCTGGAAAACGAAGCGTCTTAGTATTCACATTATGAAGCCTTCGCTTTTACTCTAGCAAGCAGACGTGTAAAAGTCAAATCAACACACAACAGACCAAATAACAACTAGAAAAGTAGAACCGATAAAAAAGTGCCGAATGCTTACCGAATTCCCGACTCGTTTGGACAAATCAGGTCCCAATAACCGAAAATAACATCCACAGGATCCACACCACTTACGTGCTTCGCGCGCAAACCTAGCCAATCACTTTATTATTTGCCCGATAAAACAAATGAACTCCTAATTTATGTGTATTTATAATAAGCCAAAGGCTACTACTAACATCTGACTTTGTTTTTAGCGTAAAATTAAAAACATAATGCAAGCATAATTAATGCATTTTTTAGGCGCAAGTAATAAAACTAGCAACAAAAACTTGGTATGGCAACGTACTAAGCTAACATTGCAAGATTTACGAACTAGTAATATATGCAATACATTTTAACAATGTAATGAATCTTAACTATCATCGATTTTGATGTTTGTGGATAAGTTGATTTATGAAGCCTATTACTGCGTAATTTTGCCTGATACTCAGTCAAGTGACCGGCAGATCAATCGCAACGCCGCCACACATCCACGTACCTTTAATAGGAAAATTAGAAAAGGGAAAACTAATACTTTGCTTGTTTGAAATACCGGTGTGGTGTGCGGTTTGCGACATTCTCTTCCTTCCTCGTCACAATAAATGCGGCAGATAAATTTTGATTTAATCCTTTTGCCCATTCGCCTGCATTCGTCTACGATTCTACCTCCTCATTTATCAACATGCATATCTACACAAGTGATTAATAATAATCCCTTAAAAGAAGTCCCAGCATCCCGCACTCCTCTGCCCATTCATCCATATAAACCAGTCAACCCAGCATACCTCAATCTCTACCGTACTCACTTTGATCTTATGATTCTACACCACCTCGTCAATCTACGCCTTAGTATTCTATCTCTCTACGCGATACTTCAGCCAAAGGTTAAATGACCATGTTCCTCACTACCGTGTGTCACTGCATGGGGTCCTGTGACGTTGATGCAAACATCCATAGATAGGGGTTTTATTCCCTTGACTTTTCCTCTCTTAGCTAAGCTAAGAAAGTTTTCTCCCCAAAACGATCCCGTAGCCCTTCCTGACTATTCAATTTGCACTCAGATTCAGTACTTTCATTACGATTGAGAGAAGAAATGACTGTACAATAGTCAGTCTTAACGTGTGGCCAGTCTGCAAAATAGTAAGCCGGTAGTTCCCTATGTTTTAATCAACTCTAAGCTGTGCATGGCTGAATGCAGAGGCATCCAGCATTATCAAGGATTCATGGCCATATGCAATAAACAGTTTTATTCGTACAAGTAACATACACTATTTGAAGCGCACTGAATTCGTGCTAGGGACGAAGGACACGTGCAATTTCATACCTTAGTTCCATTAAAGTGTCATCTAAATAAGCTACTGCGTCATTATCCCACTTATAAAGACCGTTCACAAAATACTCAGAATGATTACATGCAGCCGACTTAGTATCCTGGAGGCCGATGTGTCACATCTGAGGTGGTGGAATTGATTACGGCCATAAGACAATCTGATCGACAAAGTGGATGGCGCCTACAACGACACTGCTTTGCAGAATTCACCACGTACAGCATGGAGCAGAATCGACAAGTAGAGGAAGTCTTGAGAAGCACATTGTTGATTGCTTTCTCCTAATAAATAATTGATGTTAGCGAATCCGCTGTAAGGAATAGATTTTATGCCTACCCATCAGCGAGATGAGATATCCATCACCATGTGTGATGTGTTCCAGTGGGCCGCATCGTGATACACCACTGCCAATACTGAGTCGAAGTTGAGTGCTTGTGTGCTCGATAAGGTCTTGTTAGCCTCACAGAAGAAAAAATAATGCTTTCTCAATGGCAACATTGCTGGACGCCTGATGCAGCCTTGCGATGATCAGGTCGTATCTGAGGCACAGCATTGTCAGAGGTACAAGTTGAGGCTTCAATTTTACTCTCCAACTCCTAAGCTAGGCAAAGGAGCCGATTTGCCAGAAGTGCTGATCTCATTAACTACTTAGAGTCAATTTCGACGGATTACATGAAGGTCTTCATAAAATCGCGAAAGCATAAAGATAGCTTTGTAGGCTGGAGTAGTCTGTTGGATTTAAATCCTTTCTGCTAAAACCTTACTGCAAGGGTCGGCGTGCGTTGGTGGGCATTATGGTCCGTGGGACCTTTCAACTACCCTTGTTCTTGATCCTTAATGGAACGGATTTTGTTCGACAGGGGAGATTTAAGCCAAAAACCGAAGTTATACTCTAGATATGTAAAGAATGTGACACGGATTCACAATAACCTGCACTCCACTGCTGCCGAATTAAAAGATATCCGCTTTAAAAAGCATATTCTCGTCTAGTAGGCAAACATTATACCAAGCTGGATAAGTTCATTCAAAACAACCTAGGATTTTAACAATCGCGTAGGAGCTCAAATGAGGACTGTTCTGTTCAGAAATACTATCCCTCACATAACAAGCTCGGGTCGAATGAAGGTGTGAGATAAGTCTCCTATATCTAGGGTAGATGCTTGAGACGAAGAGTAGCGACATTGAATCACTTACGAGACGCATCAAGTTCGCTGTATCAAGAGCATCCATCGATCCCCAAATCCACCATGATCCAGAAAACCGAAGATAAATAGGAGCATACAGCTCTTCGCATGCGCTTAATTTATGAAATGGGGCTGCTATGCTGACTAATTTGTGGTACAAATTGCATCCAATTTCAAGCAGCCTGCATGACTCACATCATCGTGGGTTCGTTAAATGGTCCATTAACCAAATCACAGGTCAAAGGCTCTACTTCATCCTCTGAAGACTACATCAAGTCTGAATCTCTTTTATCTGTCGCAACATTAAATATAAGAGTTTGCGCAGCATGGACAGTGCTTGCTCTGTCCCTGCACCTATTCTGGAACAATTAATCTGCGTGCTATAGTAAATTTTAGTAATTATGGTAAGGATATCGAAAATGGGTAAGTGACCTGTGGCGAGACATCTCTTCCACACAATATTGCAAAATAACCCCCTCCCGAACATGGATGATCAGAAGTCTCATGCCAATGAGGCCACACAAGGACTTTGACTTCAACTAGGTACTAGGATGTTTAGTGTACCTTATTATACGAGGAGTTTGTTGTGACGAGTAAGTAGCTGCAGATTTTAGATCAATCTATGCAATTACACGGCATACTGCCTTGAGATATGGCTCCGTGTTGGCGTAACCAGGTGCAAAACTGCCCATTCCTGAAGTCACAGTTTAAACAACTCCGAGATTGTGAGCTCAATCCGTTCAATTTCAAGGCAGTCTTTGTTGAGGAAAACATTGGAAAAGGACGATATGCAGCAACGAATAAAACTGCTTCCCATACATTCGTTGGCTTATCGCTGATTGTTGCTGCAAGAACATTGCAAATGACGATTTTATAGCAAACAATAAAATATGAATTTAATTTATCAGTTTATTGTCCTCTTATTATGTTTAGTTAGAGGAGCAGAAGTTGTGGCTGTCGAAGATAAATGAATGCTGATGGTGACTTGGTGATCACACCTAAGTGTTCCCTGTCATGATTATGAATGTAGGTGAGCGTGTCCAAAATGGCAATCGCAGGTGATGTAGCAGACGTGAAGCAAGAATTAAATCGCCCTTGATTTACTGGTTAAAATCGGCTAGAAAACACCGATTTAGGTTGTTGCTTCCGGATTATAAGATGGGGATAAATGAATTCCAATTGGCGTAAAGAGAAGGTTGAAGTAAACTGAAGATAATCCTTCTGGCTGCATGCAGAGGACCAAAGATAGCCTAGATTGGTGAATGTCACTTTTATTCAAGACCAAATCAACAACAGTCCTTTGCGGTAGCCTGAGTAGCAAGAATCACTGTGACTCCAGCCGTCTTTATTATGATTGAAGTAATTTTAATTCATTTAGAGGTGCAACAGCACCCTGAAAATTGCTCTACCCTTCAAGCTAGTTCAAATAAATACTTCAATTTTAACCAGCACATACAAAAGCACTTCATTCAGCCCTTGATTAATAATTTATTATGGTACAAAAGCGGCACACTTTACACAGGCTCCGGGCATATTATTAAAGTTGGCTTGACGCAATTATTTTAGGTCTCTTAGACATCTGCAGCGTGCACGAACTTTGTAGCGAAGTCCAAAGGTAGCAGAAGCATGAACAATGTCGAAAATAACTCCATTAGACCAACTGGGTATAAGTTAGGCATTGTTGTGCGGCGACAACTTTGCCGCTGTTTGTGGGTGAGACCTCACTACGAATTGGGTAGCAAATAAGCAGTATAGTGAATGATTCATATCTGGACCTTATATGAAATTTGCCTTAAAGCATGAACTTCAATCGAAGTTGAGAAGTTAGATAAAATCATAAGGTATTTGTCTACAGCTCTGTGTGAATTTACAGGTGCAAACCATGCTGGTCAAAAATCCTGCTGCCCTAGAACAGGCGACATATATCCCTATTACTTTGCAAGGCTCCAACAGTCATCACCTTAAAAGAATTAGTCCGATTTGTAGTTCACCGGCCCTAATATGTACAGGATCACCTTTGATCCTTGGGACATTGGCTCGAAACACAGGTGAAATAAGTGTCTTCTCCCACAACACGTTCATTCGCTAGCTGCCAATGCTTGATACGCCTAGTTATGAGTATATCCCTGATCGTTCATTATGCACAGGGCTATCTAAAATTTAAATGCGTTTTTCCACAAAGAGGTGTGATTTCACGTCTGTGAGTAAACATGGTCAATCCCTAAACTGCGTTTAAGTTGCGCTCGCAAGGTTGACTGCCTCTCGCGTCCCAACGGCGAAGACGATTTGCGTTCCCGCACCCACTCGAACCTGACTCACTTTACGAGAACTCTAAAGCTTCCGCCAGAAACTGTGAAATGGAGTTGGAAGTAAGTTGAACCTCTCAGACTCTCTAAATAAATGATTTGCCGAGCAAGATATATTAAATTGTTTGCTTTCATTGTAATTCAAGTAGTTCTACTCGACAGTTAACTAATGAATGCATTTTGCAGGTGAGATCAAGCAATAAGAAGATCACGGACCTCCGTCGAGATTTGGTAGAAATGTTGTGCAAATACCTTAGTGTTGTTGACATAGTGAATGTTTGCACAGCGATTCCAAGCTGGGAGTGGATTCTCTTCCTGCAAACGCCCTACTCATACATCAGTAAGTGGAGGTGGATTGACAGACAGGTTTGTACAACGCTGTATTCAGACGAGTCACCTGCGCGCACAGCAGACATTTGCAAAGCCGTTGAGCAGCACTTTAGTCAAATGCAGTTTGGGCTTCAATTCCCACTGATTCGAGCTCCTCATGGTGCGTATGAAGGCGTCACATGCCTTCTGGTTCTTTCCATCTTGACAAGGTGGGGGAACGTTTACCGCCCCATACATCCATTGGGGCTGGACACTTATTTCTCTCTAAACATTGTTAACTCTACCGACCCCATATCAATATACACTCGGCCATCAGATTACCGCCTTCCTGCAAATGTCTATTATCGTACTCCAGGGTCTACCGACTTTCAACTTGTTGGCAGTGAATTGGAGGGGATCCTGAGTAGCCAAACACCACGATTTACTGCATTCGACTGCATTCTCTACGTACTTAAGCTGTCTCTCTTCACGAGACACAGCTCAAATATTGTTATCGAGCTGCAAGCCATATTGAGGACCTTGTCAGCCAGGCACACTTTTGGGATTGTAATTATAGACGATGTGGGGAGGAGAGAAGAAAGTGCAATGGATCTCTTCATGGGCTATGCAAAAAAAACTCGGTTTCCTTAATGACTCGCCTCTAATGACTACGCCAATAAACTGGCGCATTTGGCACGTTCAAGACTGCAACAGTCACATTATGCAGCGCAGGGACATATTCGAATGGGTGTGCCAGGATGTAATTTGGAGGCGGATGCAAGAATTGCAATTTGATTAGCTACGACACTTTGTAGAATGCTTGGCTTTGTGATTAGATTTGCTTAGCTTGTTATGTAATAAACAAGATTTGTACGATCTTGTTTTTATCGAAGATGCTTTTTATCTGTATTGGGGTCAGGGATCTGGTGTTTGTCGCGTTGAATGGACTTGAGTACGCTTCTGTACGGTGGAAGCATATGATACTATGATTGGAGCATTGCTTGATGCAGAGAGTGGCTTCTTTAATTCCTACTTATGCACCTCCTCATTCCGCATTGATCTGAATCCCACTGCGTCGACAACTTAATCTGACTTGCCTACTGACGAGTTGGAAGTAGTTTTGCAAGCACAAATTTTTTACCCACAAGTTCGCGTATATTTTGCTTCTTGCAGCACTCACTTCGATTTACATTATTTTTGTAGTTGTTCGTCATATTTGATCAAACGCTGCATTCACTTTGATCCAAATCGGAGTCAATACCTCCGGAGACTCCCGAGAAAAGATCACCGAAATGCCACACAGGAATAAAACCATTATGGTTTACTAACTCATTTTTTACGACTGGTGGCAGCCACTTTTATCCCATCTAAATCACAGTGTTGCATACTTGTCGATCAGTGAACGCATTGAAACCTGTGCCCTGAATTGGCAAGATAAGCAGTCGCTGTTATTAATTCAACCAGTAATTAGACAGCCTAATATTTTATGGCGAATCCGCACCTCTACATGAAACAGTGGTTTGTGCTTAGAGTTTAATTACAAGCGACGACGCTAGCTGCTGAGTGAGAAATCATATCTCGGATGATACAGAATCATGCGCTAATTTGAGCCGTATGTATTTGCTAACACTGGACTCTTTTGCAGTCAGCTATGCGTAGGATGGCGTCGGAGGAGAAAACAGGCAACTGTTGTCCTTCTGCTCTGTTGACAGACTACAAATTGAGACCTTACCTCTTGTGCAGTCACTTCTTCCCTTAGTTGCATCGCAGAAGTCTTCAACTAAATGAGGTCCGTCTGCGATTAGGCGACCAGTAAAAGCAGAGCATTCACACCTGAAGGAAAAATGTGCCAACACATCCTACTCCTTCTGGCCAAAAATTGTGTATCCACACAATCATGTGAACGTGTCCGAGGATGCGTGATTAGCGCCAGGAATAGATGGTTGATACTTTGATGATACTCGCATAGAAAATGCCTTTTAGCAGGTAATACGTGGTGGAAGTGATGTGTTAGCGACTAAGACAGCGAGTCCATCGCAATAAAAAGCGTGCTACAAATGAAATTAGATTTTGAAAGGAAACGTGAACGAAGTGTGAGAACGTACGTGGTAAATCTTCTAATTGCTGCAGTGTTTCCAAAAAAAGATTCCTGACTCCGCGACCCATCTGCGATTGTAGTTAGCGCCATAAGAGCATGCGCTATGAGCGACGAAATTGCTTTTGTTGACGTATGTGAGGATGGAAATGCGCGGTTGACGTGTATCAAACTAACCTCACCATTGATTATATTAAGGTAATTTCATATGTTTTAAGCATAAAAGCGGCGATTCCGTGGGTCACTGTTACATAAGAGTTAAATAAGGAACGTGTCATACACTTCTTATAATTATTTTAAAAAGGTCTAATCCGTCGCCCTGTACTGCACTTCCTCAACCATTCAGTGACAGTTTGTTCAGCATATCCATAGTCACTGGCTCCGCCTTTTCGTAAAACTCTGCATCTGGTTGCCCATGCGGAAATGTTAAGCCAACCGATTGGAAATAGTCAGGGGAAACTACGGATATGCTGTGAAGAGGAAACCAAGTGGCACAGAAGAAAGTAAAGCCGCTACCCATGAATTCTTGCTTCAACGTCGTAGTACCGTNTATTCACACTTGAAGGAAAAGTGTGCTAACACATCTTACTCCCTTTGGCCAAAAATTGTATATCCACACAATCATGTGAACGCCTCCGAGGATACGTGATTAGCGCCAGGAATTGATGGTTGACACTTTGGTGATACTCGCACGGAAAATGCCTTTTAGCAGGTAATACGTGGTGGAAGTGATGTGTTAGCGACTAAGACAGCGAGTCCATCGCAATAAAAAGCGTGCTACAAATGGAATTAGATTTTGAAAGGAAACGTGAACGAATTGTGAGAACGTACGTGGTGGATCTTCTAATTGCTGCAGCGTTTTCGAATAAGATTCCTGACTCCGCGACCGATCTGCGATTGTAGTCGGCGCAGTTAGATAATGCTCTATGAGCGACGAAATTGCTTTTGTTGACGTATGTGAGGATGGATATGCGCGGTTGACGTGTATCAAACTAACCTCACCATTGATTATATTAGGGTAATTTCACATGTTTTAAGCATAAAAGCGGCGATTCCGTGGGTCACTGTTACATTGGAGAAAAATAAGGAACGCGTCATACACTTCTTATAATTATTTTAAAAGGGTCTAATCCATCGCTCTGTACTGCACTTCCTCAACCATTCAGTGACAGTTTGTTCAGCATATCCATAGTCACTGGATCCGGTTTTTTTTGTGAAACTCAGCATCTGGTTGCCCATGCGGAAACGTTAAGCCAACCGACTGAAAACAGTAAGGGGAAACTACGGATATGCTTTGAGGGGGAAACCAAGTGGAACAGAATAAGGTAAAGCCGCTACCCATTAATGCTTGCTTCAACGTCGCAGCACCGTGCGCAGTGTCACGCGATAGTGCGCAAATGACTATGGTTTCGGTGAGCAATGCATCACAGATGTACATGAGATAAATTAACAGAAGCACAAGTGCTGGTTGATGCAGAAATGGCTTAGTAAGTCGTGTACTGACGCGTTGGTATGCAGCGAAAGGACCAAAGTAGGAGCAGTGCACGTTAAATTCTTGCGAGGTTAGCTGACTTTATATAAAGTGGACAGAGAAGTGTAGAATGTTATAACTTGTTTTAAATAGATAATAATAATGACTTGTGTGGATTTGTATGTCAACAGATGAGAAGGTGTAAATGTAGACAAACGCAGAACAATGCATCAAAGGAATAAAGCAAGAGTGCATAAGAATGCAGAGATAGGTAGGATGAAACTAAATGGCAAAATCATTTATCATTTGTCAAAGTATTCATGCCCTCATGAATTGACTGACCCTGCCAAGCTCTAAAATTTTGCAAGGAATCATCAGAGCGACTTTAAGCTGCCTCAGTACATGAGTGCCCTCATTACAAATCGGTGTATACGTCGTTTTCATGGTAGCCACCCAGTGGACATTGTTCACCCCTACAGTAGATGGGTTGCCAAATTTGCTGTCCTGTAAAGTTGGGATAGTGTGATGTTTTACACTGAAGTCGCGTCCTCCATCACAGGTATCCGTCACTGTGACTAATGCAACATTGTGGCAGAAGGCGTGGGTGCAGCCAACGCCTCTCCTTGAGTTGGTTCACCTTAACAGTGAGGTGATCGTCTTAGCTATGTAAGCGTGTAATTTGCCTGATTCCCACCTTATTTCGTATTGACCTTAGGCATGTAGGAAATGGTTTGCACAACCCTGGTCGGATTCATTTTTACTGTTGCGTAGCATGCATACGTAACGTGTGCTTCTCAGCACCAAAGCAATGCTAGCAAGAAGGTTGTTTAAAAAGATAGCAGCAAAGCTGATAAAGACTAATTGTCCTTTG
>JADWOT020001833.1:0-55000 GCA_036345935.2 Taenia hydatigena
CCATGCGACAGTTCGATGATCCCCTTATCTTGAAGGTGTGCAATCCGTCTGCGTCAGAAAGAGGTGGCGATAGCAGCGCCCTCAATGCCTACATTTGGTCACCTATGCTCTTCGCATCCAGCACCTCGTTGCCAACTCAACCGCACGAGTCGTTGCATTGGTCGGTGGATCGATAAGACCACCTGGTGTGCAGTCGCTGTATTTCTGTTATCATTTTGATAGTCTATCGACCCACGGATCGATCGATAGTGCCGCTGGACGAGTTGAGCTACAGAAAAATTGCTCGGGTTAAAAAGTAAACTCAAAGACACAAATTATAGAAATGTGCCTTTGTTTATGACGAGAATGTCATTTATTGTTCCAATCCACGGCAAGTTCCTGAACCCTCTCCTCTTCCTCTTCTTCTACTTGTCACTCTCAACTCATTATATTCCCTGTTCCTGAGTCCCTTCCGCACCTGAGCTTTCGGGACGGCTATGGGGCTGCAAATGATGAGTTTGCATTTGCAGCACTTTCTAAGGGCGGTTTGGGACCCCAAGTGCCTTGCCGACAATTCTCTAGCCAATTATAGGGACCAGTTGCCCCCTCAACCTCACTGATCAATGTCACCTCCGTCTGCAATCGGTGGTCAGTTGCTCTTGTTGCCACCACACAAAGTATCTTTTTTATGCTTACCAAAGATTAAACTCATCAACTTTTGTTTGGCAGACATTGACAAATAAAGAGTAGCTACAGTGTCTGTTGCATACGAGTCCAATCATGCTGCTCAAAATTTGGCCTAAGTAAAGAGGAAGTTGGGCCCCTTTTAAAAGATTTAGTATGCATTACAACTTCCAATGTTTTCTACACGAGCTCGCAGTTCGGTTTTCCATTTGTTGGTTCATTTATTCTGATTTGTTGAATTGTGCCACCCGTAAGTTTTTAGCTGAAGGAGTCCTTCTAGGAAGCGCCTAACGAAATATTCGATCACTCGGACAAGACCTGAGCACGGTAATTGGGTCAACAGGCTGTTGATTACGTATTTACTTCTGAAGCCTGCAACTCAATAAAATGCCTTGAATTTGATTTTGCTGTTTAACCTATACGTAGTCAGCGGAGGCAATTGTCCAGCTACCACGTCGGGTTTTTTTACTAAAATGCACCTGAAGGCTGTGTTCAATGCCAACCAGATCAAGCTATTCAAGGTCAAACGCTACAAGATTACTTGTTGACTCTCGCTATCACTGATGGTACGCCCCAATGCTTTTTTAAGCTGTACGAAGTCACACTGGCATGAAATGCTCATCGTCTATCAGCAACGGCTGACAAACCCTCGAAGTGAACCACAGCCTCCAAACATTATTATTTCGTTTGGATAGAGGTCTTGCAGCTTCGACGATATGCCGTGCAATACCAAGAGAGTTTGTTCTCCATGCTGAGTAAAATGAATGGATAGGCATGAAATATTTGGTTATTTGGCATTTATTTTTATTTTTTTGGATGAGAATCATTAGCATTCAACCACGGAGTGGCAGCAGCTTATTCAACCCCCGAAAAAACGTCGAGGTAAGTCATGATTCGAGGGCAGGGAGTGTAGTGCTGACGTACTCAAGAGGTGGTGGGAAGGTCTAGTGATATGCCTCAGGAACGAATTCTCTTACAATAAACGCAGACGAGGGTTTCAACAACTTAGTAAATTAAATGAATGAGTTACGCAAATAACGAACGCATTACATACGCATCGCAATGTAGTTGAAGACTGCTTTAAGTGACAAATGCCAGCATTGATCCACGAACACCGTTTTTAATGATAGAAGACAGGAAATTATTAAATTGGCTCTAACTATCCTTTCTCCCCTTACGCCTTTAAGAGACATGCCGTTAGGTGCAAAATTGGTGAACATTTCATCTTCACTTGCCAAGCAACGGCGTAGGGTAGTTGGCTTGGAAAACATTTCGCTGAGTAGCAGACTACGGGCAGATTAAAGCAGAGCCAAGGCAGCATCGTTTGATTGGAAGGGTCCACTCATCAGCAGACCCCACAGACACGCTTGATTTGGTATTTGAATCTGTTTCTCAGAGGAAAATCAAAATCTTATAGTTTATTTGAGGCTCATCCCTTAGTAAAGCCAGATCGCAAAAAGCTTTTTCTCATTTTACAAGTCACATGCTGTGTTGTCAAGAATTAGTTGAAAATTCTGTGCTTTACTTTTAAAAGCTTTGACTACACCTTTTAGACGCAGTCAAGGTCAGTGACCATATTAACAGGTAGTTTAATCCTTGATCGAATGGTCTTCTGGCACACTCTTGCATCTGCCTCCACGAAATGCATGGTGAAAACAGCGAATATCAACGTTACAAGCTTCGCAGGCTCTTCTTGTCTATCCAGCTGCCATCACCAATATAACCTAAGTGTAAATTGGTCCTACAAATGGTTTTGCTTCTAGTAAACAAGTAGAAAAGCTAACAATGAACTCAGCTTAATCGCTAGAAAGAAGCTTATCTTGCAGGGTTTAGCCTGGCGTTCCTTCTCTAGACTAAGTGGCAGACGTTTCGGTTGTTGTTGTGGTGCACACTTCTACTACTTCATACTCTTGTCCCAGCATTGCAATGATACGTGGTCTGGAAATGGTCGGCATGGAAAGAAGATTTGGCAGATTTTGCGGTTTTGCCTATTTGTGCACGGATCAGACCTTCACATTTAGGCATTCGACGCGATGAGTAAGATGATGTTAGACGGGCGCACAAGGGTCACCAACACGTGAAAATTCAACAGTTTCCTGTGAGACTTCGTCAGAATCCGCAGAGTCATTAGCATTAGGCAAAATTCTTTCGTGTGACTTCATCTCTCTGCGTTGGAATGCAAGTGAGTTTTGCGCTCTCGCCGTGAATGGGAATGGAAAGAGCAACAGAGCGGCGTGCAAGAGCACAACACAATAAACTCATTTTCAATCACTTTCTTAAATAAGCGCAATCAAGTTATGACGAACGAAGTCAGAATGGCGTTTTCTGCAGCGATTGCTTATGGCAGTTCTCGTGGTAAACGTTTCCATTGTAAGTCCATTTGCATTGTAAAGCGCCTCTAATGGCAATGGACATCGAGGGACCACAGGTATATCACTGCGGTTCACTTTCTCTGTTTGGATCTCGCTCGTGATGTCTCCTTTTCACCCTGTTTCATCCTGCTTTAATTGCAATTTCTATTCTGCAATTTGTTGTCTCACTCAATTAATCTCTCATTTCCCAAAGAAAATGTAACGAATGTGAGCAGATTAACATGTTAAAGTCCATTTTGAAGCAAGTCTTGGATAACATCTGAGTGTCACTGTTCACTGGCATGACCCGTTTTGTACAGCTTTAGTTTCGATCGCGTCTCTCCACTTTGTTGTCTCTCATAATTGTTTTCTCATGCTTTTAAGAGAAATGGTAATAAATTGGGTCTGGTTGACACGCTTCACAGTGCATTCCGTGCTGCTTCCTTTCGCAGTGGGTAAATATGGTAGTCCTTTGTTCGACAAATATTTTTGCGATGCTTTGACTAACACAATGGGCTACCAAACTCCATTTGTTTGGGATTTGGTGTACCTTAGAGTTTGTTTGTGCTTATTAAAATTTGCTAGCTGTTGCAGTGCTCATCAAAGTGCTTGTGTGAAAGTCAATGTCAGTTAATGGCAGATTAGTCGAAGGTAGAATTTTCCGTCACTTTACGTGGAACGGTATAACCGGTGCTCGGAGTCGACAACATCTAGAATCTAAAGAAAACATGCTGGAGGAAGTAGGTCTTATCGTCAATAAGTGTAGAGAGTTGTTTTATGGTTAATGCACAAATCTGTATGCTTGAAGGTCTATAGTGTCAGCTTGACTTGGTTGTCTACCTCCTCTTTCCCAAGGTTATTCGACTAATCTTCACATTAGTTCCTCTTCAGCGTTGTAATTTAATCCGAAGTGCTAATAAGAAAGCGTGGTCTTAGCCAGGATGTGGCTGATCTTGCATAAAATTGACGTGTCCTCAGCATCTCCGAATAAATATCAGCATAGGGATGGGGCACTACGGCCCTCAAGTTGCGAGTTGAGCAGTGGTAGAACAACAGGTTCGCCACCTTCATTTGCTACTGCTTGCGCTGCATCCCATCGTTTGCAGCTCTCACGCAAGCAACATGGACAAATTGCCTCTACCTGGCATGAAGGTTTGCACTAGTTTTATGTGCCGCGTTGCTTAACCTGCCTTTCTTTAGCATCTGCACCTTGTAGCCATTTTACGTGCTAATCTCTTCCCACCACGGGGGGTTCACTTTAATCTGAATGAAGGCAGAAAGTAGGGGAGCCACAGGAGGAAGAGCGAGACTAAATGCAATGAAGTGAGTCGGTGGGTGGTAAAGTGTTGGCGACATGTAGAGTCAAATGTAAATGGACAACCAACTGGCCATCTAACGAAAGACTAAAGGAGATCTTACTAGGCTCAGGATGGAACTATTTGAAGCGTATGATGAGGAGAATGAGCCCTTGCACCCATATACACCTAAGTCCATGCGCACACACACCTTCCTACCTGATTCCATGCAATACCAATTAAGGTGACCCTCCTAAAAGACGACTATTGAAATGGGCAATAACACACATGCGGGCTTGGGTAGACAAACAGACAGGTAGGCATAAACATATAGTGAAAAGGGCACAGATAGATTAAAGATGTAAAAGGAATTCTCTGCAAGGTGAATGTAGGAAGTGGGCAATGAGATAGGCGGGCAGGAGTTTGGTCAGTCCACGAATTACGAAGCAGTAGCAACGCGTCCACCTTTACTTCCGATGTGGTAAGTGGAGGAAGGAGAGGAGGAGGAGGAGGAGGAAGAAACGGGATTAAGGCGAATTGATGTAGAAAAGCTAAAGCAGTCAAATGAAACATGAATCGGCGGATTGTTGGCAATACAAGCTAGGTACGCGAAGACAAGCTTTAGTTTCAGGCACAGTGTGGTTTGGACAAACCTGGTCCGGTTTGCGCTAATCCAAACTGGTCATGCTTCTTTGCTTAACTTAGTCATGTTGCAATTAAGAGAGAGACTAGTAGAGAGACAGAGTAGACTCACTAAGAGCGCTCTGGCGGAGGAAGAGGTCGAAAGAGCAGAAGGGAAGAGTGGAGAATTGATGTTAGATTCGAAGGAGGTGAAGGTGAGAGAAGCGCGAGGAAGGCAGAGGAGCCAGATGTTCTCGTGCAACTAAAGTGGATGACAAAGGAAAAATGTCTTAGTGTAGATGCATTGTAGAGTTGGATGCTTGGAGCACACACGGTGAGACATAACCTTCTGACACCCATTTTTAGAATGAATGCAGCCAAGTTTGTGTGACGTATAATGTTTTCTATAATAGAATGCAATTTTTCGTAGCTGTTTACCAATTTTCGAGGATGAACTGCATTTGGTTTCGATACACTCGCCAAGATCAATTATACCAGTTGTCCTAAGACTAAGCTTGACGGTGTTTTGTGTATTTTTAAGAATCCTTACGATTAAAAGATCTTTGCTCGGCAGTGGTTCTTCAAGTTTGGCAGTTTTGCGGTCATCGGTCGTGTTTAGTGCACTGTCTGTCCATATAGATGGCACGTTGCGTGCTTTGATTGCAGCATTTTTTTGGTTAGATGAGCTCCGTTAGTTAAAGAAGGGAAGAAACTGTTCCATTTTAGGCTTCGCATGAAGCCAATGATGGTCCAAACCTTCAGGATGGCAAGAACGTACCTGTCTGTGGTGGTGCACCTAATGTGCTCCAAGGGATTGCTGAAAAAGCGCAGAATTTGAAGTTTGAGTTCTCTCTTACTCTCCACTCCGACCTAGAGGTTGGTGTGATCTGTGCTGTGCCTCAATGAATCCGTTGTGCATCCTTTTCCCGAAGTCTATTCACAAATGCGATGCGACAGCTACATTTTGCAAATTGTTACAGTAACCATATCGGTCGAATTTATCGTGTTCATTGGACGCGGATGTAGCTGCAGTTCCCTCCGAAAAGGTACTTGAGTATGTTCTTCTCCACTAAGGAACTGAATGTCGTCTCCTGTAACTTTAGTAGAAGCAATCGGACCAAGCTTAAGCCAAAGTTGTAAAGATTTTGCTGCGACCGCTGCGCCAACGTGCATCCTACTCCAGCGTCGCACAGCGTATCAATCCGCTGCCTTGATTGACATTGTTTCTTTAAGTTCAAATTTGTTCCTGCAGATTCGAGGACATTCTTCAAATGGATTAGTTGGTGACTCAGGTGACGGGTGTATGCAAACATTGCATTTTACCGCCCGAAATGGGACAACTGAACAAATGAAGCAGCACATTAGCAATTTCTCTTCCGAGTCTGCAAAGGACAGGTACTTCGTTGGGGTCGTGCTGCCGTTGAAGGGCGTTTTGGCAGTCAGCGGTCGCTGATGGAATTTTCTCGAAACTGTTGGAAGTCTGTCGCGAAGCAGGGTGCAAGCGGTGCTGTGTTGTGACTCCTGCGCTTCGAAGCGGTAGGCAAAAAGAGCCACGTCAACGAGTGCGATAATTGTGGATGCATGGAGAAAGTTGCTCTTTGATTAAGAGGTGCGTAAAAATGCACATTTATGCACATCCGAAAAGCCCCTATTTGTGCACGCTACTTGCCGTTTTGTCAACTTTGATGAGGCGTCACGCCTGGGCGCGAGGTGTAGTTTTTGCATTGGCCACAGCTGCAGTTTGTTCTATGGGAATCCGACGCTGGTTTAGGGCTAAATGTCTCTTCTTACTTTCACATTTCCTACGTGTTCCGCTTGTTCGCTGCCACCAATTGTTTAGGTGCTTTCACTCAGCACTGGTTTACTTTACTTGTTGGCAGTTTTAACTTTTGTCCCCATTAGCGTTTGGTAATGCCACTGGCTGATTTTGTCCACTGCGTTCATCTTGTTATCGCTTTCCGTTTGGAAGGGTAGATGGCGTACTTTCGTCCGTTACTCGTTTTTTCATTCCAATATGGCCGGGAAAGGTTGCGCTTAGCGGGTTTCAATAAATATGCATGTACCTTTTGAGAATCTTGACTGGGACAAGTTTTTTGTGTTCATCACAAAGTATAGTAAATTTGTAGTTACCGAATTGAGTGTACTGGATGCTGATGGGCAGAACATGGCAGTTTGTTTCATTGCACGTGTGGGCATCTGCAATGGGCTGGAATTGTCAGTTGCAAATAAGTGTTCGTCTACGTTCGGAACAGTTGCCTTATTTACACACGGTACTTGTTCTACCGTTTTAAGCACACACACACACACAATGGCTGGCCTATTGCAAATGGTATCGGTTGACTTTGGGTGCCGCCATTTGTGTTTGATGCAGTGGAGGTATAAGTGAACAAGGTAATGCGGGCGGCGGAGGGGATGTCATCGGCATCGGGATCGGCATGTCCAAGGTATAGAGGTAAGTGTTTGGCGCACGTGGGCCTCCAACCCTGTACTCAAGAGCTTGACGATATGGGCGTCTGTCTCGTTCCTTTTTTAAATGCGACGTCTGATGTTGAGTTGACAAGTCCTGCGCAGACATGGGCAAAGGTCGGGTGTGGTCTAGTTCTGCGACATTAGCTGGCTTTGCGTCTATCGCATGAGTTTTTATATGATGGGTCGTCTTTTCTGTGGTATGTGTATGGCAGTGTTGGGAACCTGGATACGGCAGTCGTGGCAAGTAGTGTCTTGTCCCCGCCTTTCTCTCTACTCATGATATCCCTTTCGACCATCATGCCCATTGTAGGTGTTGTTTTGAGACAATTACTTTGTGAATTGCTGGAATTATTTTCTTATTTATTTGCGCCCCTGTTCCTTTTTACTCAGTTGCTTGGTCACTTGTTAGAGATGCAGAGGTAGAGGGCAGGTGAGGCGGCAAAGCTAGTGCTGGCTGTCGAATGACCTTTTGCGTCATTCCGTATATCTCAATCTCTTCATCCTCCGACCCACCTACATACCTGCCTATCTGTCGATTTTCTGGACTATCGATCTGTTCGCCTGTCTCTTTCTCGACCTGCAAAACATGTGAGGGTCAATGTGGGCAGCATGCGGTAGGCATATGAGACTGACCAAGACGGATCTGTCCACAGTATTCACAGAAAGGATTCAAATAGTTGGCAATGGGTAACCTTGAATGGCCAAGATTTTGGAACGCACTTTAGTCAGGCCAATGCAAAGCTACTGGGGGGAGGTGAAAACACCAATTTTACGTTGACAGGTCACTCAATTAGCCGATGAAGGTAAGGGAGGTGGGCAGTTGTCAAGTACTGTGGCTGCAAGAATGCAGGTGCTGCCGAAGATGAGATGCAGCTAGCTAGCCCACACTAGGCGCCCATGGAAGTCGAAGTGAACTGGGTCAAGTCAGTGCAGAGCTGTGCCGATGGCCTTTCGTGTGCTCCTGAATCCGTTTTCCTACAAGGCGCAGAGAATAAATATTCCAGCGTGTAAGTATGGTATCTGCTACACAAGACTTGGCCCTCAAGTGGGGGGTCGCGCAAAATGGTCTTAGCTGGTTGGTTGTTCAAAATCATCAAACTCTTGCGAAAAGTTGCGTGCCTCAACGTCATGGTTGTATCTATCGATCCAGACCCATCCACATAGGCACGGGATCCACAACCGGGTATCAACATTGTCAGTCTGCATTTCTCTTAGGGGTCGCATTATTAATCGGCCAGTGTCTATCCACAGGGTTGCAGGACTCATTTAGGGATCACTGCGTCGAACCGTGTCCATCACAATCGGCATGAGACACATCAACGAGGGCTTGACGCGTAGTGTTTTTACGATTGGCCTCTGCGTCATTACTTCTTCCCACCGTGCTATCGTTCTTGCTTTTGTTGGTGGGCATAGAGTTACTCCTTTCTTTTAGCGTGAGAAGCTGTTCCATCATCGTTAGAATGATTAGCGATTTAATTGTGTTGTTTTCTGCACTTTTCATACATTTTCTATTTAACCATACTTAGCGCTTTGCGAGATTTTGGTTAAGTAGTGCCTTTTTAGGTAATTTTGAGGTTTTTGATTGAAAGTCAACAATTCTTTATTCCCGTTATTCGGTTGGCACTATCTTTTCGCTGATTCCATTTTCGCAATTCCCTCGTAAAACCTGATGCGTTTGAAAAGCAGTAAAAAGGCGATTGTTTAGCACGGTGGAGTGTCTTTTGCCCTTTGTTCGTTAGGGTTTTCGTGTCTCAGATTCAACTATCGTGGGTAATGGTAAGTAAGTTGACTTCATTTATGAAATTGTAAGTTTTACAATGGTTATGCTGAACCTCCTTCTTGCGTTGTTTCATTCGATCACTACAAATCTTTTTCGTTCGTGTGAAATTTTACCTTTCTGAGGACATAAAAGGAACAACCAGGCATTTTAGTTCTGGCACTTTTAACTTAGCTTCGTTTTTCTCGTCTCCAAGCTTGTACTTAACTCATCAGCAGGTTCGAATTTTCTTTCCTATCTCTTTTTAACTTCCAACCTCCAAAATTAAGCAGTTTTTGTCAATCCAGCTTCACGTTCTGTTGTGAATTCTTTTTTCCTGTGCTGCCTTTGCCTTGTGCTTCTAATTGCTTGCCATCCTTAAAGAAGGGTACTTTTGAGCAGGTTTTATACGCCTTGTTTGTAACGGTTGTTCCTTGTCCTATTCCCCGGGCGACTCTCCTCTGTGTACTGTTTTCCCTCATAGTGATCCCTGCGATTTTCACTCCCACTTGCAACTTCTTTTTACTAGAGAATGGCCTCCTAGGTCGTATACAGGTTTAGCATGTGTAGTATCTTTCATGACCTATGAATCCGTCCCACGGTCGCCAGCGTTTGTCTTCATATAGAGCTGTAAGACGAGTGTATGTGGTCAGCATTTGATCCTGGCCAAACTCAAGCCGACGACCAGGCCGTAGCGCAAGTGTAGTGCGACGCGTACACGAGACAGCTCCATGCCTATCGCATCAATTCCGGTTTTTCAAACAACCAGCCTTTGTTGTGCCTCTAGTCAGGCACAGTGGAAGAGGGATTGCTTTAATAGCAGGCACTGAGTAGTTGTTAAAATGAATTTAGTGATTAGGTGGAGGTAACGGGGTGTTTTGGTGTGGTTGAGCTGAAGGTGCTCAGTGCGTACTACTCAGAGGCTGATCCTGACTTGCATGACAGGTTGGTCATAAAGGTAATTTCTCTTTCCCTCCATTCCCCACCCTACATTGCTCTTGAAATCAGATGACAATTTTGGGCTTAATTTGCCGGAACCACTAGTCTGAATGCATTCGTCTCCTACACTGTGTCAAGCCGACGCTGGGAATTATTAAGTTTAAATAACGAATAAAGGGTCTCAGTAATCATCACTGTGTGGCGGGCCGAAAACCAACATTGGCACCATCGCTACTGACTGATCGACGTCTACACCGCTCAGGTGTCTAATCGCTGACTAGGTTGACGTCTCCTACTGTTAGGGTTATCCACGATTACAGACGCCTCCATTCACAAGAAACTTGGTTCGTCACCGCACTTTGTTGTGCATAGGCACTGACACTGGTCTGTGTCAGTCTTGATAAATGATGTCTGTTTCGTGTGTAGCGTAAGCCAGATCTTACTACTTCACGTGATACCGTTGCATCATAGTTGTTCATGCAATTGCACAAAACTGGCACCTCTGTTTAGACCTTATTTCCTTCGTATTGATGGAGGCTTTCCCCAATTCATGCTTGCTGTTTCCGTTCTGCGGACGAGAAGTCCGCTATCCAAATAGGGATTCGCGTGCAATTTTTCCCTGTGAAAACACCGCTACTATCGTGCAGTTCATGCATCAAGAGGGAGTGGGGACACTGGAATGGTTAATTGCGTCTCCTGGCAGCGCTTTAGTGTAGAACAGCACAAAACTCTGTAAATTCTGATTCCTTACCGTTCCTGATGCCTACATCTCCCCCTGAAGCTGTGATGATGTCTCCACAGTGTTGTATGTTCCTGTAAATTCTCCATCATTAGTAAATTTTGGAGTGTTACTCATTTGTATGTGCTTTCTTTGCAAACAGAGGAACGTGGAAATTGAATGGGTTTACGCAGGTGATGGTAAATTTGCTCTTTGATCCCTAAGAGGTTTACTTCGTTCGTGCGAAATTCTACCTTTGTGAAGGCATGCAGGGAAAAGCAGCAATTTGTTTTAGTTATTTCGCTAGACAAGAATTTTTAACGCAGTTTTGTTTTTCCTACTCCCAAGTTTGTCATTGATTTATCTGTAGGTTCAAGATCTGATCGCTCTTTAGCCTTATTAGCCGAACTTAGGCGATTTTTGTCAATCCAGACCGAAGTTCTCTTATGCATTCCTTATTCCCGTGCTACCTTTGCCTTGGGTCTATAAGGGTTTGCCATTCCTAAAGTGGAGAAATTGATAGGCAGATAATGCACGCTTTGTTTGTAATGGTTACTCCTTGTCCTATTCATTATGTGAGCCCTCGATGTGTACCACTTTTTCTCATGATAACTCCTGCGATTTTCGCTCCCACTTACAACTTCGTCTTAGGTCATCGACAGATTTAGCAAGTGTAGTATTTCTCATAACCCACGAATCCAGCGTTTGTCTTCATGAGGTAAAACGAGTGCACCTGAAGACATTGAGTAGTTGTGTCAAGCATACACTGAAAATTGTGAAGTTTGCTTAACAAACAAAGGGTCTCAGGAATTACCACTGTGCGGGTGAGCTAAAAGCCAACATTTTCGGGTTAGCCACTGACTGATAGACGTCTGCACCTTTAAAGTGTCGAATTGCTGACTAGGTTGACGCCTCCTGGTACGGGTATCCAATATTGTAGACGCCTCCTTTCACAAGAAGCTTTATCACCGCACCTCAATATTCACAAGCACTGGTTTGTGCCATTCATGATAAATGATGTCTATTTATCGTGCGGCGTGACCCATTTCTTACTACCTCGCATGATACCGCTGCATTATGAACGCTCGTGGGAACATAAAGCCAGCACCTCTGTTTCGGGCATTATTTCCTTATTTATCGAGGCTTTCCAAAATCCATGCCTGCTGTCTTCGTTTCGCAGGTTCAAACGTCGATGGTGTGTGGATTGAATGCTGACGAGAGGCCCGCTGTCCAAAGCGGACCATAAGTGTAATTTGTCGGTGTGGAAACACCGTTATCATCGTGAAGACCATAAATACCGCGCATCAAGAGGCAAAGGAGACACTGGAATGATTTGATGTGTCTTCTGGCAGCACTTTAATGTGTCCTGCATATCCTAAGTCATCATTGTTCCTGATGCCTACATCTCCCTCCCTAAGTTGCGATAATGTCTCTACAGTGTTGTTTATTCCTGTTCTTTTTCCATCGTTAGCAAATTCAAAAATGTTACCCATCTGTATGTGTTTCTTCGCGAAGAAAGGAACATGGGTTTGCGTAGATGATGATAAATTTGCATTTTGATCGACGTGGCCGAGGTGTGTGAGGTGAGGTGGTCCACTGTGGTATGCCAAAAGAGTCTCCAGATTGTGGTGAGAGTGCAGCAGCTAAATTTTGCTACGACTGAATTATTAAATTAAAGTGATTGTTTAGCGCACCGCTTGTGTTAGGGGGCGGGTGGCTCAAGCTAGGTTGTGATAAGTCTAGGTTGATTTGAATATTAAATTGTAAGTACTAGGACAGGCTGAGACGGCATGTTATCAAAGGACAAACCTGGTGATGCCAATTAGGATTATTTATACACAATCACGGGTATTTTGAGCTGATGGGCTGCCCAAAACTTCACTTGTGTCCACTTCTGTATGCCAAAGCAATTCAACGCAAGGGATCGCCAAATCTTCGTTGATGCTGCAAGTTCGATGAATAAATTTTGCCGGATTCAGACACACGCGTGTAATTAGTGGTAGACCTTATTCTAATAATGTCTACGAAACTCTTTCACTTGTTTCTGCATATTGAATGCAGTATGTCACGCATCGTTTGAGACCGTAAATAAATGCGCTTGAGGTATATAATTTCTAAGACGCATTTTAACTACGGATCGCATATTTTGTTAAGTGAAACAAGTCTTTAAGTCAATTAATTCGCTCATCGCTTTGGAGGTTATCAGCGGTAACTGCTGCTGGTAAAGTGAGTCCTTTGCTATACTAGAATGTCAAAATTTTGGCAGAAGAGGACCGTACTTTTTTCAGATACTTGTCCTATTCACTGGGAATCGCCTGGCATAAATGAGCTTGCGGGGCATGAATTTCAGTGGAACATGTCGCGTCTGGCTGGAGCATAATTTGCTAATCACAAGTCCTTTACCGAGCGATTCAAGGTTGGAATTCTGCCTTTAGCACTACTTTGCGCATAATTCAGGTAAGAATTAATTGCATTATATGGTTCCTTATTACTCTTCTCGTGCATAAACCAGCAATATCCATTTGCTAGACAATTAAACTTTACTGTTTATTCCCAATGGCTCAGAAATGAGATTTGGCAGCTTACTTCTTCTGGAAACTCATGCAAAATTTTTCGTTATAATTTTTTTCGGTTGGCAAAGAGAGCTTGGAGAATACGGTAACAAAGAAAAATGTGGAAATAGGGAGAGGTTTGTACACCCAGGGCAGAGATAAAATGGTTTAGATCTGAGCATTGACGATACGGATGTGTGAGAACATGGAACAAAAAAAGTCAAGTGCAGTGCAGTTTTAAGAATAGATATTGTTTGGGAGAGTAGAGGGAAATTCCACGTAAAATTGTGAGGTCCAGAATGTACTAGCAGCTGTGACGAATCTTCTCATTCCCTATACCTTCACACAAAACATGGCAAATTAAGCACACCTGACGTCTGCCATATTTCATCTTTGTTTTGTCTGGATGCTTTGGGTGTACACCAACTGACTATGCTTTAGTAACCGACGTGCAATGACGCGTACTCAAGTGAAATGGTGGTAGCACTTAATTCATCACCTCAATCTGTTTGTATCAATAACCTGCTGATTACTAATGGCTTACAGATGGTCATCTGTTAAAGTTACGTCTCCGCTAAGGCTCATTGTCTGCAATGCCAGGGCAAACGCACAGGCATGCAAGTTCCTCCCTTCTATCCTTGCACGAACACGTCAATGAGGATTGCGACGGAGGAGCATAGAAACACTTCATTGTGGCGACATAAGCAGGAGCAAAAGAAGCGATTTAACAAGAACTCATGACTGCAACGTGAGGCCTCACGTGTGTCTGTGGTTGGGCAGAGGTAAGAAGGCTGTGGGCAGTAGTGCTTGCATTCTCTACCCCAACTAGAGTTGCATAGATGGTCTTCTTTGTCGTACAAGATGACGCTTTACCCTAAATTATCTGCACAATTCTCCACCGTGTTATTAGATGATCCAAAAGTACTCTTTGGCGTGGATCGAGATAATTATCGATGAAACTCAATCTTGTCTTTACTGGCATCCTTAATGCAACGAACAGTTTATTCAGTTGCATTAAATACACCATGTCATTAACTTGGTCATGATGGAGGTGATGGTGGTAATGCAACTGTCACTCGTTGGAATCAACCAACACTCTTTGTGAGGGGAAATCCGAATTTCACTAGACAAGCTCTGCAAACGACAAATTCTAGCGTTGGATCCCGTGTAATCTCATCTTGTAGAGCATTCACAATTAACTGTTGATGTGCTCAACTCGGAGGTCATCATGTGGCTGGAGGGCACATTGACCCATGTGGTGGAGCAAAGGGTGTACAGTAGCATAGGTCACACCACCACCTCGCCAAGCCAGCATGTAATCAATGTTGACCAACCAACAGGTCGTAGACCATGAAGTCGGCTTGTCTAACCAACCACGGCATGTGCTTCATTCGTAAATTCATCCGCAAATCGACAAAAAATGATGCATACGTAACGCACTGACTGCTTTGAATGGCAGCACAGTAACCTGCTGCTTTCAACTCCGTTTTGTCCAAGTCAGTTAAACGGTGAGCTTCCACAGTTGTGCTGACCTTCCTCTCTAGAGTTCACTTTCCTGCACCAGCTGTAGTTCCTTTGCATCTCCTCGGAGATGCTAGATTTAAGTGGCTTTCTCTGCTGCCAGTTGTGCAATACTTTGCACCACTTAGAGTAAATCAGAGGTGGTTCTAAGAACCGCCTTTGATGTCTGACAATATTTCTTCATTCATTTACTTTTTTTAGCAATCTAAACCAAGAGACCACAGATATATTGCTGTGGTGTATTTTCACCGGTTTGCTCCCAATTGTAATTTTTTTTTATTTTTTCCCGAGGAACGACAACAATTTATTTGAGTTAGAAACGCAACTTTAACTACCTCTTGTATGTAGTCTTGCTCTTCTGAATCCCTATTCATCCTGTTTCGATCACAAATGCTACTGTGCAATTCCTTGTCTGCCTTGTTGTTTTCTCGAGTCATTCAGGGTAGCGGTAAGAAATGATTTCGAGGTGGACGTGCAGGGCGTCAGTTTTGAAAGCGATCCTTCGAAAGCACCTGCATACCACTGTGCTCTTTTTCACTCTGTCATGTCTGGCTTTGATCCTAATTGCCGCTCTTTAATCCATTGTCTGCCGCAGCTGTTTTCGCATCTTGTTAAGAGGAGCAGTGACAAATAGGATCTGTTCAGCACGCATTGAGCATTCATTTAGGTAGGCTTCTTCAGGTAGCAACTCGTAGAGAGTGCCATCTTCTTCCTCTCACTTTACCTAGCTTTCATCACGATTAGTGTTGCACAATTTGTTTTCTTTTGCAATCTCACATTGCATTTTATCTCACTTCTTTTCATAATGGGTGATTATAATAGCTCTTTATTCGTTAGATATTTCTGCAGCGACTTAATTTGACACAATGGATGCCTAAAATTTTGCTTGTTTCGGATTCGACTAATCTTGGTGCTGGTATGTGTTTGTTGAATTCCACTAGTTGGCGCGGTATTCATCCAAGTGTTGGTGCATGTGCATCCACCCTCTACGTGGACCTATGATTGCAAACTGTTTAGGTGGTACGAGCACATAATTGCACTTGTCCAATGAAGCGGTACTTCAATTGAAGTAAAATACAGGATTTCCCTGTGTCTCTATGTTACCATCTGTTGCTTCATTTGTGTGTGATTCGCATGCATAGTCTATCAAGGCGGAAGACTTCGTGACGCTCTCCAGCCCACGAACTGTGCAATACAGAGGCTCTATTTGGCTCCTAACTCGTCAAGCATATTTCAGTGGTTAGTAAAGCCAGAGCGCACTACCTCTACGTTGTATCTACTTGACGGCAAGGTAAATGTGCGTTTGCATGGTTTCTCATCTATTAGGCAATCTCACCTGCAGGCACAGTTCTTGCCTTCAGTGACGTAAGATGTATGAGACAGCGTGGAGGGCACTGCTTCTACACAAGTCCTGTGTGTACGTATCTATGTGGGGCTTAATTCGACTACAACAACCAATCAATCGTCTCTATCACTGGGCGACTTATCACGTGAATGTCTATTGCCCACTCCTTTTAAAGGTCAAGTGTTTTTAATGCTGCGTGGAAGCAGATATTGCAGAGGTTCGTAAAGATTACAACGAAATGTGTACAAAAGGATGAAAGTGATCCACATGACCCTATTTTACAGATTGTGAAAGTGAGCGGATTCCAGGCAACGATTAGTGTGTCAAGGAGAAGAATCCTCCATTGACCCGTGGTTTTGCGACGGTGACTGAACGGTCTCTTCTGCCCACATTGCATTTCAGTTTCTAGCCACCACGGTCAATAGAACTTATAATGCTGTACCCTAGGTAACCTAAAATGCTTTGAGTTGACACCTGTGTCTTTCTTCAATCGTTGCTTACCAGTGTCAGATAAATGGTTGCCCTCCCCTCTTTATACAGCATTCGCCTGCCAACAATGCTGCTCTAGTAAATGCCAAATTGATTGCTTACTTCGCCATATAACTGCTACTAGGCAACAATTCAGTAGCAAGGGCATCCCAATTCAGAATCCGGTGGCAAGAACGTCGGCATCACCGATGCGGTACTAGGGGCTGCATCTGGAATACACGCTGCTTGTCAATCGAAAAACAACCTTCCTGTGTTGGTGGCAGCAACGATGGTCTGGACAGTCATGCGTACACTTTTAATCTGATTGTTCATGGCTATAATCGATCATAACAGAAAGTAATGCACCTCTATCGAAGAGAGGGGAGAATTGATAATGAGTTGGAAGCAAAAGAAGGTGAGTGAAGCGTGAGGATATTAGAAAAGCAAGGCTTTCCCATGTTGCTAAAATGGAAAACGAAGGTAAGGGAATGCAATGTAGGGAGTACTCACTCCTCATTCTTCGGCTGTGTTGAATGCACGGAGTACACACAGTGGGACGTAATGCAAGGTGTGCCACTCAAAAGCTCATCCGACGTAGTAGGAAAAGAGGTAGACACTCATTAAAGGCAGATTTGATTACTGTCATGCCATAAACTACAACCGCTTCATGTGATTAAGTTAACTCCTTTTAATAAATAAATAGCTGGCACATGCACTTAAAAACGCCTGTCCCAGTAATCATCGCCTCTCAAAAAATGCATTTCTACTGCTGCTGCTGCCTCCTTTTTCCTTTTGTTTAGCTCCCTACTGCCAATAAAAAACAACTTCACTTCACTGTGGATGTGCGCAAAGCGAACGTTTCTCCATACCTCCCTCTCATTCCCCCATTCAGCCTCCAGAAAGAGGATTGCCGAGCCTTTCACACACTGTCATATGGCTCTTCAGCACATGCATCGATTCGCAGAAACATAAATTGTGCTTGTTCCTTTACTTTTTTCCTTAATTTAGTTAAACTTTACCATCTAGCTCAGTTTATGCTGCCTGCGCCCAACTGTGTGTGTTTGTGTGTGTGTAATGAGGGATGGATTTATCATTATTACTAACACTACTTCAAAACCATCCACACATACAACATGCCGCGCCCTACACTCTATTCATGTTAAGGCGGCGAGACGTTCCTCTTCCTCTGTCACGGGTAGTCAATCCTCACACCATCGAGAGGAGATGCTTCAACTTCTCGGCCCCTTGCTGACCCATAGCAGCTACTTCTTCATCTTGAGTTGTCTTTTTACTCCTCTACTGACCAAGATAGAGAGAAAAGATGACTATTCAGCCATGAGCCAGTGGATTGTGTGCATCAACTATTTCCACCGCTCCCACAGTTGAGGAGACTTTACTTGGATGTGTTTCAAGCATTGTTAAGCCCCTCTTACCTCTTCCGCCAGATCACTTTCACCCCGCTGCTAAGTTACCATTTCGCTACTTGAGATAGTTGATCCGTATCCTCATATACCCCTTTTGACATTTTAGCTTCACGTCTTAATTACCTCTCATTCCTACTACTACCAATTCTTTTCCATTCTTAAGTCCAGAAAACCATTTAAGATTAAAGGCAGAGATGCTGATCTCAAGTGGCTAGTAATTAGATGGAATGAAGGTGGAAGAGGCGGACTACGGTTTTGGAGGAAGGGACGCACTCACACTCACCTGCACCGTCGTAACTTCGCAGATTTTTGGGTACTAATCACGCTTATACTTCTCTATTCGCCTTCCGTCGCCCGGTTTTCGACGGAATAGGGCTTGACTGCAGGAATGGTTATAGTAAGAATAAGAATAATACTATTTTGTCTCCATGTTTCCTTTCGGAAGGACAACTTTTGGTCATTTTATGGACAGTAAGGGCAATGCGAGGCAACGGCGACTCACCCATAACAATTGCTATAGAGCTAGCAAATGTGCGTTTTAGACCAATTGTTACCCTGCACCATGGAGAACAATGGTGCTGACGGCGTCTCCCCAGTATAGAGGCGATACTAGGCTTGTCCAGCTAAATGGGACGGAAAAATAGTTGGGTGGGAGGCAAAGACGGGGCAATTGCAGAAGGGAAATGGAAGAAGGGATAAGAAAAGATCATCGTAGGATGTCTTTCCACTGTGCCGTGACACTGAGTTCCTTGTTTTTCCCCCTTTTTTTCCATGTGTACCTAAATCCCTTCACTTGCCAATTTACCTAGCTATGTATTTGAATGAAGCATGTGGGGATCGACTTTGCGAGGGGAACCAGAGTTTCCGTCAATCGGCACACTTAATGGCTAATCCCATAGGCACAGTGAGATTTAGTTAGGTCTAGTTTATCTTGTGCTAGTCTAATCTGAGTTATGCATTTATGCATTCCTTAATCATGTCAGTGGAGAGTGAGACTATGGAAGAGATGAAGGACACTTACTAGGGAGCCGCTGGTGGCCGATTAGGTGGGAAGAAGGGGTGCAGAATTGGTTTTGGATTCGAAGGAGGTGGAGGTGATAGAAGCGTGAGGGGAGCAGAGGAGCTAGACGTTGTCGTGTCACTAAAGTGGAAAAATAGAGGTAAAGAAATGCGACGTGGAGAGTGCTCACTCCTTCCCCGTTAGCTTGGTTGAATGCACAGCCCGGTGTGGTCCAGTTTACAACTTTGTTGCGTGACATTAATTGGCTTTGAGCTTGTCGTATGAGTGGTTTTTGCGACGCGTCTCCTTTTCTGTGGTATACTAATGGCAGTGATGAGAACCTAGTTACGGCAGTCGTTGCAAGTAGCGTTTTATATCCGCTTATTCTTCTACTCATGGTATCCTTTTCTACCATTGCAGGTATTAAGGTTGCTGTTTTGAGAGGGCTTCTTTACGAAGCAGTAAAATATTTTTGATTATTTATTTGCACCTCTGCTCTTGTTTATTCACTTGGTTGGTTAGTTAGTAGAGATGTAGAGGTAGAGGTGGGTGAGGTAACAAAGCTAATGCTGGCCGTCTAATGACCTTTGGAATCGCTGCGCATACCTCAATCTTTATATCTGCCAACCTACCTATCTGTCTATTTTTCCAACTATCGATCTGTTCGTCTGTCCTTATCTCGACCTGTGGAATGTGTGGGGTCAATTTGGGCAGCATACGGTAGGCATATGAGACTGACCCAGACAGACCTGTCTACAACGTTCACAGAAAGCATTCACTGAAAACTTTGGATGGCTAGGATGTTTGACGGATGCACTTTAGTTAGGCAAATAAAAATTACTAAGAGGAGGTGAAAGCGCTAATTTCATGCTGTCAGACTGCTCAATGTGCTAGTCTTCTCTACCGACTGAATGTCAGAGAGAGAGGCAAGAGTCAAGTACTGTGGCTTTAAGAGTGCAGGTGCTGCCGAAGGTGAGGTGCAGCAATGCTGAAAGGCTAGCTAAGCCACAGTAGGCATTCATGCACGCCGAAGTGAAGTGGGTCATGTCAGCGCAGAACTGTGTCGAGACCATTTTTTATGGCTATGAATCCGTTTTCTTGCAAAGTGCAGGAAATGACGGTTTTAACGAAAGAGTATAGCATCTATTGCACAAAAATAGGTCTTCAAGTAAGGGCTTGCGCGAGGCGGTAATGGCTACTTTGGTGTTTAAAATTAGTAAACTCAAGCAAAGGAGTTGCGTGCCTCATCGTTATGGTCCTATCCATCAACCTGTGCTCATCCACATCTTCATTGTTTAGTCTTCGTCTATCCTCAGGGTAGCGTCAACAATCACCGGGGTATCTATGAGCCAGTCAATATCTATCCACGGGGTTCTCGAACTGCGTCCATCGCAATATGTATGAGGTTTATTATCGAGTGCTTGATGCATAATGTTTATACAATTGGCCTCCGAGTTGTTGCTCCTTCCCACTCCGCCATCGTTTCCCTTTTTTTACTGGTAGACACAAGGGTATTCCTTTCTTTTAACTTTAAAGCTCTCTCATTATAATTAGAATAATTAACGATTCAAATTTTCTTTTCTCCCCATCTTTATGCGCTTCTCTATTTGCCTTTGCTTGGCGCATTGTGAGATTCTGATTTAGCAGTGTCGTTTCAAGCACTATTAAGGAGGGTAATTGGAAGTCCTCATTTTTAATAAACAAAGCATAATTTTGTTTTTCAATGAACGAATAACAAAGGACTTCAGTTATTCAGTTGACCACGTCTTTCTTATGGCTCTATTTTGCGATAACTCTGTGCTTTTTCGTGAAATCCTAGTAAAATCCAATGTTGTTGTAAGATTATTCAAAGGCGATTGCTTAGAGAGGTGCTTTTTGTTAGCTTGTGCAGAGTAGACAACAATTCATTTGCAAATTCTTTGTAGGACGTAAGGTTTTTTGCATTCACGAATTCAGCGACCGAAGGTAGGATGTCAGGATTACCACCCAGGAAGGTTTATGTGAACGTTGGCTTGCGCCCTCTCGAAATTAAACTAGAAATCTGCAATTTACTACTAGACACGAGATACTCGCTGAGTAGATCGCGCTGTGGCACTCCATCACTCCTTATAAAGTAAACATCACACTTAGGCAAAGAGGCGTCGTGGTGCCACAGTTGGGGGTTGCAGTTTTATAGCACCTGTACAAGTGCTATAATGGAGCCGAAAGACATGTTTAGCCGAAAAATGTCAAGCTTTATAAAAATGTTATAAAACACAACGTGCATAGAGGCATATCCAGCTCACCGGTTGATGATAAATCCGGCTTTTCAGAAAAGATTTTTGGAGACTGATTCAAACGTTATTGCAAATGAGCGACACTAGGTAGAACTGAATGGTAGAATTGAGAGGCATTTACGATGAGAAGTAACAGAAATAAGGCTTGGGTGATTCAGGAAAGCATGTAAATGGAAGATTGATTATACGAAACCCGGAAAATAGATTAATGTCTATAAAACGTGAACAAATGGAAATAACTTCAGCCCTGGATGCACTCAGCTACTAAGACGACAACTTCTTTAACTCGATCGCCAAGATGGCGTTACTTCCATCCTAAAGACGCCATTGGTAAAAGGATTACCTTCAAGAAGTTCCCAAATGAACTAGTAGCATTTTCAGGCTTTAAACAAAGAAACGAACATCGAGTTACTCTACTGAATAAAGAAGGTCCTCTTACCCCAGACACTACGATCAAACATCAGCATGGCCTTGAGCTCGATCTGAGGCTGCCCTAAATTGATCCCATAATAAATTTAAGCCTGTTCTTAGTTGAAAAGGGAGTTAGTTAGTGAAGAAGTCATTTGCAGATTTGCATTTTCCTCTGTTTGTCGAGATGATTGTGCACATTCCGAAAATAAGGCTTTTAAGGTGAACCGATTTTTAGTATTTTTAAAGTTATCTCCACCTTTTTTTGCTTAAAAATTGGAGTAAAATAGTAGTTTTAAACCACAAAAGAACTTGGTACCCAAAGTAAATGTTTGAGTGCCAGAGTAATGGATTGAACTATGCCTAAAATTGATAGGAATCTCTTAAATTTAAGTGCACTATAACCCATTTCGTTGGGATGCATAGCTTCAGCACATCCTTCAAGATTTTATTAACACCTCAAAAAGAAAATCCTCATCCAGAGATTTTAGTAGGGCATTCGCACTACTGAAAACAGATTTTTTGCAACTTCTTTACCCAGTTTTTACGTTTCATAAGATTTCACAGATTTACAGCCTATTTATTGATGGGTACAGTTGCTTATAGACCGCCCATCAATCTCCATTCGTTTCAATTTCAAGGAATATTCCATCGGAAGAACGGGAGCTGCAGATGACTTTCAAGGCTTAATTCGTGGATATCGCTGTGCTGATATAAATTTAAGTCATACGGCGATTAGTTGTCACTCCTTATGAGTCCAACTCATGTTTGACGATTGAGAATGACATGACGTCGTTGGGAGTAGTTGTTTTGATACGATTGACGATCTCTGCAGGTTTTTGAGCTCTTCAGGAGTCTTACGTGATGAGAACTGTTCTGGCAAGCAGTACAAAGAGGAGTTGTAAGCAAAGTAGTAACGTGAGATGCCTCCACACCCCCCTATCTTTGGATGCCACCTTTAAAAACAACTCTACCTTCTTTCTTTCATGTTTGCCCTCCGGCGTAGGGAACTGATGTCGTAGAGAGCAATACTTTGATCTTTTGCATTTCTTTCGAGTTGGCTCTTCGCCTTTCTCCTTTCATTCACTTAATTTTTTATTATTCGTCTATGCTACGCCTCTCATCTGAGAAAATGCACCTATTACTTAGCCTTGTTGCAATATCTCGCTTGGGGTTGGTTTCAGCATCCAGTGGTAGGGTGTCAGGGTTACCACCTCGGGAGGCCGATGTGAGTGCTGGATTCCGCTCTCTCAAAATGAAACCAGAAGTCCTCAAGTTACGATTAGACTCCAGATACTCGTTGAGTAGATTGCGTTGAGACACTCCGTCACTTATTCCAGAGGAAATATCACATCCAGGAGAAAGATATTTTAATGCTGCAGCACCTGCACAGGTCAAAATGGGCCCGAAAAATCACGTTTAGCCGAAAGGTGCCAAGTTTTGTGAAAAAAGCCGTAAAACACAATGCGAACCTGCATCAATTTCGTTCACGAATTGACGATGAATTCGACTTTCGAAAAGGCATTCGTGGAGGTATAAATATAAGGTTACCTGCCATACTTGTCAAGAAACTCCACCTCCATGTGTTGTCTAGAATATGTTTCCCTATACTTTTGGCAATACCAAAAACAGATTTCTTCAGCCTTTTTTACCTAGCTTCAACATTCAATGAAAATTTTGATGCTTCAACAGCAGCGATTTTATGGACGATCCTACTTGATTTAACCGTTGTAAAATGTCGGTCCGATCAGAGTTCCATCTTAAAAATCTATCGTTAACAGGGTTGGATGATAATATGATTGATTTACAGCTTTTCAGCTATTAAAATAATAGGTAAAGTTGCATATGACTCACTCAAAATAAATGCCTGCTGATGCGAAGTTGCTTGCTCAAGATTCTCAGTCCAACCGGTTCTTTTAACAGAGAATCACCGTATGTCGCGACAATGAGGAGGAGGATGAGGAGTAAATGTTGTATATAATCTCTACATTCTCGCAGAAAATGTACAATTTGAAATGCTTACGGTAGTGAGACCGTCAGTAAAATGCGTTGTGAATGTGAAATGGCAATGTCTCTGCGATGTTCAACGATTGTTTTATCAGTTGAGGAGAGGCGACCGGCACTTGTCTTTGCTCACTCCAATGCATATTTACTTCTTTCTTTTGCTTAAGTCCTGCAGTGTTGGTTATTGCTAAGACTTCATTGCGCTTTTCTTCAGCCAGCCATTGTTCACACGTAAGGGGACTACCATTACAGCAGTAGTTGGTGATTGAAAAGCCCCCTTCCAATCCTATCACACACTCGCACACACACACAGGCACCTGATTTACAGAGAAGTGATTGAGAATGCGGAGAACAGTAGGAGAACCTAGACGAGCGCAACAGGTCGGCTAGCGTTGCGTACCCAACTGTAGGTTATCAATGGACGCAATCGAAACACTTGTGGTGCTAGCGGAAGCGAGGCTTTCATAAGACGTCCATTTTGTTGTGGAAAATATTCATGACTTATCATTTTCCTCGTCTAAAGCCATTTAGTGAGATGCACATCTCGATCTATGCGATGTGATTTTTAGACAGAGGTCAGTTTGGAAACTGAATAGAACTACTTGAACGCTCCAAGTGTTTATGTGTGGGACTTCGAATCCATAGTATTTCCCACACAAGTGCAACTCCTGCCCTTTGCATTGTTTCTGTTTTCCACATACAACAGCTGTCCAGTAAGGATGCCACTGGAGGTTATCTGCTCATTAGTATAGTGTGCGAGTTGAATTGCATTTGTTTGCATGGAGGCGGGAGAATCACCAAAACTACATCACAGTGCAATGCGATCGACACCACGCCCTTCTTCAATCCACTAAGCAGGACGATCCTCTCCCACAGAAACATCAGTCAACACTGCTCACTAAAAGTGCTTTAGCTTAGCTGTCAAAGATCAATCGCTTTCCTCAGCATGCACACAGTTGTGTGTCGAGTTAGTGTTGAAATGAGAGGTCACCAAGCATCGGTAAGATAGGACGATTGTTAAGCAAGTAATTACGACAGCGAGCATTTGAACACCAACATCACGACAACGAAGTAGCCCGCTAACACTCAAGTGGGTGAGCACCGAGGTCTCTCCACACCAATCATGAAGTGCTGATGTTCGTGTTATCAGTTTGCAATGACATCGACTCATGAACAGGGTGAAGTACTCGTGACAGCCTTGCCTTAGCCTGCACAATTTCATGCAGCAATAGGGATCGCACTCGTGCCACATTACTGCTTGCAGTGTTGCTGGATTAGAAAGTGGTTGAGGTTGTACAATTTTTTAGTTTTCCGAGTTAACCATCACCGTGTGTTGTGTAAAACAGGCTGCAGTATTTGCGGCTGTTCACTTGTGCATTGGCAGTTTTCTGCCTTTAGCTTGCTACTTGCGACACTTTGTGTGAGTTTTCTGTGATCGCTGAAGTCTACTGTTTAATAGTCATGGTATTTTTGTTTACTTTTTGTCGACATGCTCTCTCGAAATAAACAATTTACGTTTTTGTGTCGATGGAATAATAGCCATTTTATGAACAAAAATCTAGTTGTTGTGGACATTAATGTTTGATTACAATCTCCTTGAGCAAAGTGAATGCTTACCTGTTGGTGATTCGGTTAATTTGCCAATTTGAATGTTACTTGCTCAATTTTAGTACATTATCTGCGCCGGGGCTGTCTCCTTTGTCGATTCTGGGAACGACTGGAATTTGGTTGGATAGGCCGTGGGTGCTTAGGAGGAAGGACATACTATCAAACAGCATTCTATTTTTGGCGTCGATACCGGGTTAGGCAACCTAGTGTTTTGCAACGGTGTACATTTATTTGCATTTGTCTGTTTGTTGTTTTTGCGTAGCTTTTAAGTTGTGCTTTGCATTGAGTTGGCTGAATTCACTTATTTTTGTGACAGACAGCGCTACTTGTTTGGTTTTGTGGTGGGAAGAATAACTGGCGTGCGTTTGTCCATTGCTTGCAGAGTTTTCTAAGCCAACCGAGGTAGGTTGTGCTTAGCATGCTTAATGTGTATGGATGCATACATCAAGAATTATGGTAAGGACGAATTGTGAGTGCTAATTGTAGGGAATCACGGAGTAAGTACGACCAATTTGAGGATACAGGATTTTGCCGGAATATGATGCGGCAATTTGTGTTACATTTCGCATGTGCGTATGCAGTTCATCATGATGCTTACCCTCAAATGGACTTTCTTCTCCCTAAGTCGAGCCAATAGTGTAGGCACGCTGCAGAGTTGCATCAAATGGGTGTGTTTGAATTAGTCTACCGTTGATTGGGGAGGGCACTGCTGCTCCGAAATTTTCTCATTGTATTGCGAACTTGAGGAAAGTCTTCTCCAGATATGTGCGCCATTCTCTAGACGCATTGGCAAGTGTTAAGATCAAGTTAGGTGGTAGGTTTGGACAGATGTACTGGTGAAGGTGAGAGGATCTGGTTGTTGCACGGAGTCGTTAGATGAGATAATGGGCGCCGAAGCAGATTCCCTAGTGGTTGGGATTTCTGTCGCAGTGTAGGGTTCCTTAGTAGTGATGATTGCAGAATTGGAAGCGGATCCACTGACTATGGTGGTTGGAGGGTAGGAGTCGGACAGATTTGTTGCGATGAATAGAGGTGTCGAGGTAGGTTTGCCAGTAAAGGCAATCACAAAGACCAGTGTAGAACCCTCAGTATCTGTGGTAGCAGAATTGCACGCAAATAGTGGAGACGAGATGCTTTGAGAAGCCAAGGCATATATCTTGGTCATGGGTGTTTGACGAAGGGAGAAAGATAAGATTGTCATGCTTAATTTAGGCGCCAAATAGAGACGCCTGTTGCGGATGTGGGAGCCGAAATAGTTAGAGGGTTCGAAGGGCATCGAAAACGGTTGTGATGGCATCGAGACCTTGGGAAATATTATCCGTCTCGATGTGCGAAATCAGTGACAATCTGTTGTCAACGTCAATGCTGAGGGGGCGAGAGGAATTTGAGTGGCGAAGAATAAAACCGTCAGCAAAATACGCAGCCATGGTGCGTGGACTCGCACTGGCGGGCAGTTTTAGCAAGATGGCCAAGCCTTTGAGTTTTGTTGGGTCAATGGAAGCAGGTCCGCTTCCATTCCACACACTACTTCCCCACACATACTCCATCATCAGCGGTTAAACATTCATTGCAGTCCATGCGTAACGGAATGCAAGATGGTGATCACTCCTCATTCTGTGCGGTGGTAGACATTCAGAAGTGCTTGCGGCTTCACGACGAAATTGGATCTTGTCGGCGAAAATTGGCACGACGTCTGGTGTTAGGAGGGGGTGGAAGGATCGCGACAAATGCAACAGCAATGCAGAATTCACTTAAAATCGCATGTGATTGTAGTAAGATACATTACGAACCGGAATCGAAACGGATCTGCTGCATCGTTCTTTGACGACTGAGGGAGAGACGTTCGGAATGACTGACTGACTGACTGACTGACTGACTGACTGACTGACTGACTGACTGACTGACTGACTGACTGACTGACTGACTGACTGACTGACTGACTGACTGACTGACTGACACGTGAAGCATGCATCACCGACAGCAATTAGTAATTAGGAATGTGCTGACAAAGAGGGCCGCTGCGTTTGTTGAATGGCACAGTCCCTATTGGCACGTCTAAATAAACTCCCGAAACATAGAATGGTTTGCCTTGAGGAGGACTTGAACAATCAAGTCCGCCATTTGATGCTAAGCACGCGGATGAAGTACTGAGGCAGCGAATGGGTCCACTCTGTCGTGGCACGTCGAATTAACTGTAAAAATGAAAAGAGAGGAAGTAATTTATCCATCACACCAGCTGTTATCACACATTTTTTCGCTGATGAAACGCTCGCTATCCCCATTGGATTAACATCCCAGATAAATGCCATGTTTGGAGAGCGTTTGGGCACGTACGGTTTTCAGAGTGGAGCAATGAGATGTAAGTATCTCAACTCGTCAGTGCAAAAACCACCATTAAAGATGCTGGTGGCCAACCAAATGACGCAGAGCTGAGACGACATCTCCAACACAAAAATGCATTGCATTTGCACCTCACCCATTCTGGACTAGCATGAATTCTCTCGAGTCCAGCGATCCAAGGTTTTGATTTGTTGTCGACCTACAAAGCGAATTGTGCATTCATGCACTCCGTGACACCACATGCCACTGGCAAGTATGACCAATTGTGCTGGGTGTGCAGATGGTGGCACATGAAGTCGCACATGGCCGTTCTTCTGTACAGATGTAGAGACTGATATTTGTGTGATGGTTTGTACGATCAAACAGTGCCACCTAAATGGCTGACACTAGTGTTGGGTGCAAATGAAGTCGACTAATGCTTCAGTAGGCAGCACATCCTACATCCACTGCATTGCGCCTCCGCCTTGAGATCGCTTTAAGCAACAGAATCCTTTAGCTAGACTGTAGACTACAGAATCGTTGCCAAAATTAGTTCGTCAAATCGGAAGCTGACGCAACCATCCTGCAATCAGGAGGACGTGACTCACCTAGAGGCACTTCTACCATCGTTTGCGGACGCGTCCACGACAGAGGCAGCTTCTCGAATGCTGAATGCGAAGGCTATTCCGGGGTCGCAGACAAAGCCGAAAGGATGCCTTTTAGTCAGCATATCGGCATGGTCTCCTCCCACAGGAATCCAGCCTTGCAAACTGGTGACTTGATGAGTGTGTATACGGGCTATTCAGTATTGAAGTGACCTAGGAAGCAGCTTCTTCTTCTGACACGTATTATAGGGAAGTGCACTGCCACGGTCGCGGTCGCTGTCACTATCCCCAATGTAATCATTACCATGCAGTATTGCGATAATAAGAGAGGGCTGAACTTCAAGATTGATGGAAGACTTGTCACCTCGTCAAGGCGTAACATTCAAAGAATAAGAGGCTGCTGAAATAGCCCAATTTGTTGTCCGTTGAGCTAAAGCACAAGCGGCACAGTGGATTCTCATGAATTCGCAATTATTGGCCGGAATAATTTGAGTAGCATAGAAGATGAGCTGGGCAAACCTGAGCCACAAACGAGATGTCTTTAAATCACCACTAAGTGCCAAATCAACGCCCTCTTCATTTGTGGCTAGCGATGGCAGCTCCAATCACTTGCTCATCCAACGCACGTTTTGTATTCCTACTTGTTTGAGGGTCAATTTGCTTTCCCGCCAATCAGATACTCTGTGAATTGAAGTGTTTGATAGCTTGCACATGATACTTCTTCATCACCGACTAAGCGATAGCCTAGACAATGTAGGTGACCTCGTCATTGTGGACAAGTCGAATGCAAGATAACAATTAAAACCTCTTCCACTGCAGTGGTTGACATGCAGGGGAGGTTATGTCTATACGGTGAAAGCGGATATCGCCAGCGAAAATTGGGACGACACCTGGTGTCAGAAGGGAGGTGGAAGGGTTGCCACGAGTGTGACAAGAAGACGAGAGTAGCTTTTAGTCCCGAGTGATTGCTCTAACATACATTATGAGCTGCAGATATTTGACGATGCACAAGTCGACTCACTTTGGTGCCTTTGCGAGCAAGCAATGCGAATTTGTTTCAGTGGTTATGATGACTGGAAGAGAAATATTCGCAATGACTGATTCTTGCAGCATTAACCACCGACAGCGATTCGTGATTGGAAAATGCATTGACAAAGAGGGCTGCTGTGTTTGCTCAAAACGACAGTCCCTATGGACGCATTTTAATTCAACTACTCAATCATGGAATAATGTGCTTTCGAGGAGGACACGATCGATCCTCTCCATTATTTGATATGAAGTCCACGCATGCACATTGCAAATCACACTTTCACTTACCCTCCACCCTCACACATACCTTTCAACAACGCCTTCATGAGGCAGTTTTATGATTATCTTCAGCTGTTATCACACGAAGACGGACTCACCCACAGCTCAAAAGCTAAATTGGACCTTGAATAATGTGATGATTTTCGTCAAAATCCGGCTGCTGAAGGCTCATAAAGTGGTTCGAGCAGGATGTCTTGAGGCTTGGCAAAAGGAACATCCTCTCTCAGCAGGCCAATTCGAATGTTCCAGTTTGCAATAAAGTAAGAACCATTTGCCGCTTCCATGCTCACAAACTGCAAAGAAGTGCAATTCGTCAGATAAATGCCTTGACAAGGTCCTAGTTGTTGAAGACCGCGGGGCTTCTATTAGCAATGTTGATGCAGCTGACAATCCAACATTCCTGTGGCGAAACTGTGATGGGAACCGAAATTTGGATGGATCACGCGTAAATTGTGCAGTTTTGGGTCCAAGTTTCTCAAGTCTCAGTGTGACTTGGTGCACACTATGAAGTTCCGTGTTCGCGAGGTGTTTGTGAAGGCAAAGCATGGTGTCAAGCTCAAGTCTGATGCCAATTAATCAACTCGCATCCTGCATTTGGCAAACTCAATGTTAATAATACTGCTTAAAATTTTGGGGAAAGGAGAAGACCGACTTTACCATGGGTGGTATAATAGGTTGTTAGAACTGGAACCTTGGTAGTAGGGAAGAAATTGGAATTGTGACTCCAGCGGTGGTAGGACATTTTGATGGTCACAAATTTTGCCCACAATCACAATTCTATCTTGTGTGACTCAAATACGCCACGAGTGGTGATAAAAGCACAGAGATGGATGTAAGAGGAGTGGCATAGCATTGCGATGACCAGTAAGGCCAACCGATCCATTCGCACTACCGATGATGTGATGTGGTGAGATGTGGTTGGGTCTGATCGCATCGGATCGAACGGACAAGACTTGTCTGTCACGCGGATTCCACCTTACATTACTAACTGCTTCTATCAACTTTTGCAACAGCCGTTTAAGCAACTAGCTTGTCTAGCTTCAAAGATGCCGAATACCAGCACAGACGTCGCTCATCCACGTACAGCTGGCAATTGCCAATGACGTCGAGCGGTTACACGCCTGAACGATGGATGCTACGCACGTGACCTGCATGGCTGCTTGTGTCAACTTAAAATGGTCTCTATTTCGCTCTACATTTGCAGCTGCATGCATCAGGTATGCTTCGATTGCTAACTCTTCCCTCGTTTTTAACTCACAGCACACAACCTAACGTGAATCTCAGATTTTAGCATTAAGAAGTTTTACGGTTTGTTGTCGTCACGTGGACCGCCACCAGAACATGGCAAAATCTACCTACATTGAAAGAGAAATTTAATACAGTGTAGCGATAACTGTCCCAAGCCTCCAATGCTGTCGACAATACGTCTATTAATGCAACAAACAATTGAAATCATTGTGGGCAGGTGATACGAAGAAAGAGGAGCGAAAGCCCTTCTTACCAGCGCAATCGCAAGTAGAACCAATCAACTCTAGATTTGCACGGGAGTTTACTTTTGGGGTGAAAACTTCAGAATCAATCACCCTTTCCCACAACGTCAGTTTTTCCTCCCAAGTCGATCAATGCTAAGCATGTTGTGGTGGCATGCCAACTGACTATCATGCTTAACTGTAGCAAATAGAAAGGGTTGTGAAGTAAATGAAAGAAGAGGGTAGAAGAAAGCCATCATCCCGTGTCTCAGCTTCTTCAAATGAGGTGCCTTACGGTGATTGAGTTGGTGTGCAAAACACGCACAAAGCCACTACAAAGGCATTCACAATGGATTTAATGGATAAGGAACGAAGACAGAACTGTGCCACTTATAGACACATAGCGGTTTTGAATCCCAAGGACGCAGTTAGCCAACGACGTACCAAAGAGGAACAAGAGGCTTCACAAACACAGTAGGCATGTTATTGCGCTCTTTGTCCTCTTTGTCTAACGCATAACTCGAATGCCCAAACCGAAAACGACTAATTGTTTGGCAAGATTGCGAAGTGGACACGTGTAATTGGACGAGTGAATAACACAGACAACCGGAATGCATAAAATATTGTCTCGAATTGGTTTGTCTGCAAAAGGGCAGTTGACGTGCACTGTGCCAACGAGGATGCTGTGTGACAGATTGGCCCATCTTCACGACAACATTGATTCCCTCGATGTTCAAGAGACGGTATTTCTGCTCAGCCGTTCACCCTCTTCCTCCTGGCTGCAAACGCTTTTTGGCTGTTCAGATTGGCATATGGACAGTCTAAGCCACTGAGCAAAGTTGATAAGAGTCATGTTGAGCACGGGAAAGTGACTTGGTCAGGTCGGTCCTTGACCCAGGCTCGGGCTCATACTCGGACGCACACTTGAGTAGTCTCCACCGCCTGCCCGTGGAGCGCATACACACACGTTGCACATGTGGAATATTCATCTGCATGACTAACTGTCCAGCATTGTAAAACGCGGCATTTCGGCTTCCTCCTATATGAAGGCATATGAAACCACCATGTGGTACCCTAAGCCCGGTCAACAATCGGTCAAGGCAGGCATTATCAAGAATGTCCCATCAAGGCAGTCAAGCAGATTCAGAAGTTGGATTTCAAAGAAACTTGCAAACGCCTTTCATGACCGATGTGTACGAAGTCGCGCTGCCACTTTTACAGGATCACAAGTCGATCTCTTATGTTTTGGTAACAATTTACATTGTGCCTGCATTTTTCCGACTCTTGGTTTCCCTTTTAATTCAAAGCTAGTCGTCAGGGTGCAGTGATGATCTAGGGTCTTAGTTTTGCTCTGAAAGCAGTCAATAGAGTTACTTGTCTTCCACTTTAATGACGTCTGCGTGGTGTGGTTGTGAGGCGAACTATCGAGCAACTCATCTGCTGCTGCCTCCACTTATGATGGAATACTGTACATCAACGTTCCTTTGGAGTTGTAGCATACGCTTCCACCTTTTTCTGACCGAAATCTTTTTAAACCATTTGATCAGTTGAGTTGTTGTGCATGGTGCATTGTCCAGATTCACCTTAAAAATAAATTAGTTTAAAGAAATCTCCAGAAATTTCGTTTGATTTTAGGAAAACACCAATCCGATTGGTAACTCTTTAGTGAGATTAAGAGCAAAAAATTGGACTCAACCATTAAAACTCACCAAAATGCATGTAGGCAATCTATCTGTGCCAACACATGTATGTATTTATCGCTTTTCGTTATGGGCTCTAAAGTTTACTAAACAGAGCGCTAAACTACTTGGTCATTTGGAGCCATGGTCTTAGGACTATAACTGTTGCCCTCAAACTCTTCTTCGCTGCAGCGATGCATGTTCTGGCATAGCACCTTAACTTGTTGTAATGTGAAGACGAGGCTTTCAACATCCACGTCATGGGCTTGTAAATTTAGTGACTCAAGCCTTGTTTAAATTCATATTAAGTCCTAGTAGTTTGGAGAAGCAGAGCGTCTTCTACCCTACAGATGGTCTAGAAGACTACTATCATGATCCGGAAGTTCATGGGATATTAAAAGTTGTGGTAATTAGATGGGACTATGATGACGAGACTTCCTGTTTGAGAAGTTCTGGGATACATTAGACGTGCCAGTCCAGCATTCAATCGAGCTTTCAAACTGAGGAGTTCGTCTATCTAGATGTTCTGATAGCTAGAGAGGACCGCGAGATGAGCGAAGCAAACCAGAAGCAAATTTCGAACGCCCATCAACGAATGGCACACTCTCCTTTACTATTCTTATCCATTCGAACGCATCATTTCTCTCACTGTTTTCCTTGCATGCAACCGCTTCAATCTTTGCTAGTTTTCATTCAGAAATATGCATTTAGCATGCACCTCGAGTTGCATAGCAACTTTGCATTCCGTATTGAAACACGTTGACGCTGGGTAACTAGCGCCATCACTTCCCAGTGGCTTCTCCTTTCATCTCTAGTTATTAAGCACATTTCCAAAGTCGCTGATAAACGCAAATTTGAAGTCTTTCCTTTGCTCTTACAATGAACAAATAATTTGGGAAAGGATGCATCACGGGTAGTGTAGGAGTAGGTGGAATTGGTGAGCACCCATGCATGCTCAAGCAGTGCATATTTTCTCATCAGGGCGACGACAAACTACTTCAACCCAACGATTCCTGCGCCCCTCCCTGATTTAAAATTATGCAGCAGTTGGGCATCCTATGTGTCATTAACTTACATTTCACCAACTTAGCAACCAGGCTGAAAACATGGCACGAATAAAGTGTTAGTGCGGATTAAGTGACGGTGCATTTTAGCAGGCATCAGTGCAAATCCATTACAAAGAATGAGTTTGGCGCATTGAAATCTCATATGAGGCGAGTGAGTATGCTCCGCTCTAGCTAACGCACACTTTACTATCGAAGTTTATTGGATGGGCTTTTGCTCGACTTGTTGGGATTTCGCGTGCTATCCACAAATTGGGGAGGTGCTGGGGTTGCACTAAAAGGGTTTTACGTTTGCCAACCACTTACCTCATGCCACCGAGTTTTCATCCCTCAATAATACACCATCAATGACATTCCGTGATGGTACTTGAGCTTAGCCTTGACAGGGTGTGCCAGTTCAAAGTAGCTTATTTAAATTTTACACTGTGTGTACGCAGCTAGCCTTCCAAACACTCCGACACTCACTTCACTCTACACCTCAGCACTATATGAAAACGATTGTAATAATGGCAGTATTAGTGCCTGTAACGGTGGTGCGGCTCCTATCCACATCTGTTAGCAGATGTTTACTCTTGGCGACATCATCCTTGACTAACTCAACCAGCCAGTAGTCTATCTATCAATCAATCAATGCGAATGGATGGATATCTCTGTAAGTTGAGATCTTGCATAATAGAAACAGACCATTCATGAGCTAAAAACATGCCGATGTGTTGGCTAAACTACAAACTGCTAGGTTAGTCCTCGACCCCAGAAAATACCCACCCGTTTAACAGTAGAGAAGTTCCCATCTCCTGTGGCTGCTTGTGGAATAATTTTAAGAACCACTCCTTGATCAGCTACGCTCCTCTGATTGGCAGCTTGGGGCGTTAGTCGGGCGTTGCGTGCACTACTAGCCATTCTATGCTCAAGTCTAAGCATTCAGTGGCAGGTCCGGTCACACACTTGGTGAGGGTAATTCTCATCAATTAGTGATATTACCACTAGAATCGAAGGAACTGACAGAAGCACGGCTGGCGTTAATTCGCCTCTTCAACTCCGTAATAGCGTCAGTCACTCAGCAAGTTGCCTGCCCACCTTAAGGCGAGCGAGTAGATGGGCAATCAAAATCAGGCGAATTTCCTTCAGTTGCTTCTAGTGAGAATGAAACGCTGACCTGAACGGCGCCATCGGGAGCCTCGAAAGGTGAGCCCATTTTATACTACTAATAATAACGCCCTTGTGTAGGTCGCCAGGCACATTTCTCTGTGTGCAAGATTCTAGATGATTCTATATTTCTGATAGCTTTTGCGCTCATTCACGCCTTTCACCCTAACTGCCACTTCGGTAGCCGTGCTTTAAGCCTGCTAATGCTCACTTAGAGCCTAGGGTCAAACAGTATGTAGAAGATATAGAGAAATACTGTTGAAGAGCTCAAGATGGCGATGTGTCACGCTCTCCTGCAGCTTTATTTCCCTCATTTCATCTTCATTTAGAAGCTTCAAATCAAATGTTACACCAAATGGCAGCATTTTGATAGGAGATAGCATGAATAAATTGCGTGCCTATGTCACGTTCGCCAAACTCACACTCATTCCCATCTTTATACATTCTGCCGAACCCATAACTGCACCCACACAGCAGGTACATTTGCGAGGCACGCAAGCAATCGAACAAATTGGCGTTTGCAGAATGGTTGGAAATGAAGGAAACAAAGGATTAAAGGCGATTTCGCCTCTTTTGCCGGATTCGTTGACAGTTAGTGGCACTACGAAACGTGCGTGCGTGCGTAGGTGATGGCATGGCAACAGAGTAGCCAATAAGAGGTGGCGGAGACAGAGAGCGCTTCATAGTCTCGCACATTTGGCTGGCCTTGACCCTGCATTGATCACTAACACACTCAGCACACATCACTACGTGACGCCCACCAATCTGGAGAGATTGTGCTAGAAGCCCAGCTCCAGAGCTTACTAGAATTCTGCTGCGCTGTTGGAAACTTCTTGCAAGTGAAATAAAGCAAATCATCCTAGGATGAAAGGCATTCTAGGATTGTCCCAGACCATCTAGCGCACTCAAATTATCGCATTTGAGATTTTAAGGTTTGATGATTGTGCTTAAGTTTACTGGAAATGTTCCACATGCCCATTTGCCTGCCTCCATTCCTTTGCGCCACTCCTTACCAACTTCTGTTTATTTTACTTTTCTCACTGTCCCATACCCTTAGCGAAGTCCAAATCTCACACTTTTCGCTACGTTACATGTTTCATAGAAGCGTCGATTTTACCATTCTATGGCTCTGCAGCTCACAAAACGGGTTGTGCGAAATTCAGATTGATAGACTTTTAAAAACACCCCTTTGACTGGATAGTAAAGTCACGCCCTGAAGAAAACAGACAGAGCTGCGGTCCTCAATTCGAAGGCACTTGTAGGACATCAGGAGACCCTTGCCATTAGACAACTCACAATCTTTTGTATTCAAAGGCACCTCTTACTCTATCTACCTTCCTTGTCAGCAAAGCGGAATTCAATAAGGATGCTGGTGGAGTGAATGGTTTATGTATTTCAATATCTTCCTTCCATGATAAATTAATTTGTTTTTATTTCAAAACGTGCATGATCACGTCATGCGCATTCTAATTGGACGGAGTATAGACTGCGGTTCTCAACGTCAGGTTCAGCGTTTCGTATCGATGTGGAAGCATGAGTTGGATCGACCCACCCGGCAGCAATTCAAGACCTACTGTGAGGAGTGCACACCCTGGTGCAGAATTCATGCGTCTCTGGTTTATGCACAGTAAAGCTGGACTGATGTGCTGACACATCAAATGTGCTAAGATTTTTAGCTCAGTTGACACCACATCTTCTGTTGTAGCGTAAAAGGTGATGTCATGGTGGTCATTTGTGGGTTACCGTTTTATGAGCCTTGCAACTCGCATGCTAGCGTGCGCTATATGAGATTTGAGAGCATTATTATCCCATTTACTACAGGCAGCAAAACAAATCACGGTGGTCGAAAATTGGCTTAAAATCATTGATTTGTTCCGACTAGGTGCAATTCCTGTGTCTTGTATTTGTATTTTAAGTTTATCACCTTTAAGTCCAACGAAGTCGAATGTCCCCAAAATCGTTGCACAAAACTCAAGTCATTCTAGTTTGATAAGAGGGTATGGAGAATTCGAATAGATTTGCCACGCCAAACGTATCGGTACCACATTCAGTTAATTAATTCTAACTAATGCACAACCGACATAATCATCTAGACGATCCAGCTGAATTGTGCACATGGGATCCTACTTTCTATGCTAGGCCTTGCTTCACCATCGGATGGATCGATACAACTTGTGCCCCTCCACCACGGTGAAATGCTGAACATGACGCTGCGAATCACATTCAATGCCTCGTTTAGTCATGAGGCGCATGAGGGTTCGTCCAACGTAGAGCAGTTCTGTGTGGACACGGTTTCCAGCAATCCCCTCAAATTCAAACGCTTCGACAACAGAGGTAGCTGGCAAGATAACTAAGCCGTTAGCTTAAAAGTAGTTTAGCGGCAGAGGCTTCCATCTGTCTTACTCTTAGTTGGAAGTTAATGGTAAGAAATAAAATTTGTATTCATCTTCGGCTATTTTTCTCGGAACGTGACTTTACCGTCGAGCGAATGGGATGTTTTGCAAGGGTGTCACTTGTCAATTTGAATTTTGCACAACTCTTTACTTGGTTTGCTTAGCCTAATCATCTATTGGAAGCACAGCAAATTGTTGATAGAGGGGCATGGTGTAGAATCCAACCTGTTATGGAACGTACAGCATTAAAGAAAGTCGGTGATCAGGTCTACCTCGAGGATAGGTAATTGGGAAAGTAAAATACAGCTGTTCGGTAGAGATTGGCGTGGAGAAATAGGGACGAACAAGTAAGTGTGTGAGAAAGTCAGGTTACACTCAAGCACCATCATCTAGTCCTGAATTATGGATGCTGCGCGGTGAATCTCAGATCCCCATTTCTGATCATGTTTGGTAGCATAGAAATCTATGGTGCCAACGTTCCCATAAGGAGTCGCTTCATTCAACCTTCAATAAGACGCCATCGTCGTGGCAGCATCGTAGATAACTCTGGGCCTTAACACCCCTGCACAATCCTCCTGATGGGCAGGCATCACATAGGGGCGCGTGCTGAGTGTGTTAGTGACTAACATAGGGTCAAATCAACCAAATGTTCTGCCTCCGCCACCTCTCATTGGCCACCCTGCTGCCAAGCGCCCACGCACACGCTCCTCCATCTCCGTCACTCAAGTAAGGCGGTTTTGTGGTAATTCCATCCGCCAACCAATCCGGCAAAGCAGACGAAATCGCTTTAAATTCTTTGTCAAGCCCGCTTGCTAGCTTTGTCATTCCACTCCACCTTTAATGCTCAACATGATGCTTGACTGATTAACTAAAATCATCACTTTTTCTTGGAACATGCAACCACTTGTAGAGGGCACCCCCAATTCCTTCCTTTGCGGCTAGTTGGATGCCAAACAAGCTGTAGTTTACTGATTTAATGAAGCAGTGTTGTATTTCGTGTTTTAGGCAACTAAGCAAATGCTACTCAGATAATTTTATCGGTTCAGCTCTACTTTAGGCAGAATGTTCGACTTGTAAGTGTTAACCAACTGTAAAGAGTAAATAATCAATATGATGTAATACATCGATCTTAGTCCTCCATGTACCTTCATTAAACAAGCACACGTCTAATTTAGCCAAAGAAATAAATTTGGAACGGTTTCGAGGCATTGAACCTCGTTGTCATTGAAAGGGTAAGCTTGAACACAAGTACAAGCTCTATCGCGATTTGTGCCACCTCGGATAAGGTCTACTGAAATGCCGAGCCTTGAATCCACCCATGCTAGTCAATACAACTTCCCACATCACGACGATGAGGAACGCAGAAAAGCTATCGAAGCTGGTGCATTAAAAGTGAAATGGTGTCGAACACACAAATACCTCTTGATTAATGCAATGGCAATCAAATATTCAAGCACAGTGTATATTTGGTATAGACTTACGAAGATCGTACGCATTCACCATCCATCATCATGTCCCTCGGTTCGCATTTAGGTGCAGTCACTATTTTATCCCCATGCTCGGGAGCAGCATTCAGTGCAGTTCTTTTGAGAGAGATAAATGCTGAAATTTGCTAGTCGTGTCGACACGCTTTAATTGTTGATGGCCTCCATTTATGCAACTTGTTCGTGGAAGGTGGGTTATGATTATGAGTTGTTGATGAAGGGACTGCTCTAACCAAATGCTTTATCTTCTGTTTCCATTATACCATTGTCAAATCAAGCACCCAAGTAAACGCAGTTGTTTTGCTGTTATGGCCACTCAGTAAAGTTCATTCAAATAGCTCCTCGCAACCGCAGATTTGCTTCGAGTAAATTTTACCAAGGAAGGTAGGCGAATCCGTCTACGAAAGTAAGTAATCTTGTAAAATCGTTTAGGTGTCTCCCCCTAGGCTGCAAAATTGCTCTAGCGAATGCAACTTACACAAAAGGAATATTCTCCATCGACAACACTCCAAACCTGTCGCATCCCAGCAGTCTACGTATTGGGGTCACGATGGATTGGCTGGAGTTTTACAGTATGAATTGACCCCCTACGTTGGCGTAACTTTCGTGCCTGTGCAGATTGACGATAGCATGCTTTGGAGATGGATGCTCATCCCCCCACACGAAGCATCACCTCATATTGTCCAATGTGTGGGTGCAGAAGCCACCTCGTGTGCCAAGGTCACATGGCTCAAAGGCTGATATGCTTGTGGCGCCTACTTATAAATACGCCCTGAGTTGTGGCAGCTACACCTTCTCGCACTGAGGATGTCCACTCAATGCAGTCTCCTCCTGTTCTCCATCACTATTCTAGCAATTGCCTACAGAGCAGTGGGCGGTAAGATGCCTTTTACTACTTGACTCTAATCAGGCTCCACGTATTCACATGAGAAGTATCATTCCATTAGTCTGTACTCAGCAGATTTGGAGTATCCCACGTTCCATCTTATTTACAGACTTCCGTGTGTCCACATCACACAAGGTGTTTGTGGATGCACTGACAGATGGTAGCAGTATTGTAATCCACCATATATTCATGCCAGGCACTAACCACTGCCAAGCTAGCAAGTGAGAACATGATGCGCGACACCATATCGGAGGATGGCATATCTCTTCACGTGGGGAGGGAATAAAGTCACAGGTCTACCTACATTGCATTCCATTCCATTCTTCAGCGTATTGTGCAAAAGTGTGTGGGTAGGTGAACTGCAAATAACAATCATTGGGCTGAGTCGCATGAGACACCCATCTCTACTTGAGCCTCTCATTACAACACACACTCATGCCGAAAGCTAACACTCACTGGCGCGTGTCCCCACTGGGATGTTCAGGTTACTTGCCTCATGTATAAGGCGAATGAGTGGATTCGACCTGCTCACTACTACTATTACTGTCAGTTTGGTATCCGAAATTATTTTACAGTTTCGTTCCTCATTGCACTAAAATGCCCAAAACAACTCTGCCAACGACAGCGTTTATTGTTTTATAGATGCGGAAGTAATCCCGTTTTTCAGGCTTCCAAATAACTTCACTTGGATGGCAGAAGTGTTAGGCATTACTTCGACGAAGTCGAAACACTGCCCAGTGTTGAGGCAGAAGTTGAGCAAACAACGCACACCTCCGCACCGAAAAATGATGTGTCGACTTACATAGGAGCGGAAGAAAGTGTCGCCACAACCAGTGGGTCTGCCTCAACGTCCGTAATCTCTTGGCTCGCATTAGTCTACATGGCTGTGGTGCTTGCTTGAGCCCTATCGTAAGTCAGTGAGGATTAGCATCAGTTGTGGCTACATACAAACTCTCGTTCCTTAACTTGCGCTCATCAAGTCTTGCTTTTCCCCATAGGTCCTTTCGATGCAGAAAACGCACCGGTGCTATTCGATCCTGCCTGTTTGCCATCACCATGTCATTCCATATTGCTGTTAATAAAAAATCACATCCATGTTGCGCTTACTTCTTCCTTCTTTCTATGAGTCTCCCTCTTGCATTGATTCCAAGACAGATCACAATGTGAGGTGAAGTAGGGTAAATCCCTTATGCTCCACATTGCCACATCTTTATTGTTCTACCTTCCTCCTGCAAATGTGGCTTAAAATCGAATTGAAGGATCTGGCCTGCTTAAATTGACAAGCGTCGTATCTGATCTAAATGCATGATCGTAGTGCATGATGAGTGAAGCCTGGAGTTCACTTACACCAAAGGGAATTTGTGGATGGGTCCATCTAGACACAATTGTCATGCCCACATCTAAGGCCCATTGGAAGCAGAGCACTTCGCTGCACCAACATGATATCAGCTGTATGTGCCTGCTCTAGACGCACTTCATTCGAGTTTCACGCTACTATACTTTCAACGTACCATCTTCAACAACACGAGAATATTCGTCATATATGTGTGGATTTCAAGCCCTAACAACGAAAACCATCTGTTTAACACTGCAGGGGATATTATCCAAGGTGGCAGAATTCACGGCAGAGCTTGTACTTGTATCCTTCCAATTCCAACGAGGCGCAATATTTCCAAATTTTGTGCGAATCCTAATCCTGCTCCTCTACTTTTGTTTTGTCACACTTATTTCCCAGCAAAATAAGGCATGTACCTGACTGCTGAAAAAAATTTAATGCTCTCTACAGTTTCTCAACTCCTACTAGTCTAAACATCCAGCTAAACTAGTCATCGTTATAAGCATTAAAATAGTTGCAGAATGGCTAGGCTGGCAAGCGCAGAGGGAGATACCACAAAACCACCTTGCTTGAGTGACGGAGACGAAGAAACGTGTGCTTGAAAGTTGGGTGTGTGCGTGCGCAGCAGCAGAGTGGTTAGTGGGAGGTGGCAAAGACAGAGCACTCGGTTGACTCTGACCCTATGTTGATTACTAACACACACAACACACATCTCTATGTGATGCCAACCAATCGGAAGTGTTGTACAAGAGTGCCAGACACCAGAGTTTACCGCGATGCTCTCTGCTGGAACGCAAACACTTCACAATTTTACTATGCCATCAAGCATGACCAGAATGTAAGACTTGAGATTCATCACATGGCATCCATACTTCTGGACTGAATGATAGTGCGTGAGAGTAACTTGACTTTCGCGCATACCTAATTGTTGGTTCGTATTCCTTCATTCCAATCTCTATCGAACAGCTGTATTTTACTTTCCTCACTAAAGCATTGTTTTACACGTACCTTAGAAGTGAGAACCTGGAGTGCCATTTGCTCGCGTCTCCGTTTATTTTTTCCCTGGAACGTTATTTTGCCATCCAGCAACAAGGACGTATTTAAAAGCGTAACAAATCAACTCGAATTTCGTACTCCACTATTATGATGAGCATAGTTTCGAGAGCTCGAAATATAACAATGATAATCTGTATGGTACAGGATTCAGGCTGTTACGAAACATGCATAATGGCGAAAAGCTGGTGACCTGGTCTTCCCTGGGCCAGTTGGATAGTGAAGAAGATAAAATTTAAAGGTGTAATCTAAACGTTGATCTTATGAGAGAGACGAATTGAACTTATGCAACATCATCTATCCTTGATCAACGGATGCTCCTTGTTGAGTCTCAAGTGCTAAAGTCTGGGCATGCATGATGGTCTGAAACAACTATAGAATGCCCGCTACCCTAAAACGCCTTACTCTGTTTCACTTGAAAGAAGTTTCCAACAGCGCAGCAGCATTCTAGTAAGCTCTGGAGCTGGGCTTCTAGCACAATCCCTCCAGATTGGTGGGTGTCACGTAGTGATGTGTGTTGAGTGTATTAGTGATCAACGCAGGGTCAAGGCCTGCCAAATGTTGTGCGAGACTGTGAAGCGCTCTCTGAACCGCCAACTCTTATTGGCTACTCTGCTGCCATGCAGTCACCCACCCACGCACGCACGCCGCACGCACGCACTCAAGATTCACAGACGTTATGTAGTGCCACTAACTGCCAACCAATCCGGCAAAAGAGGCGAAATTACTTTTCATCCTTCGTCAAAACCGATTAGCCCCAATTACAGTGCTTATTATGATGGTGCTAATCACAGCAGCAAATCTATCACCGCTAGCGCAAAAAAGGGTTCACAAAAATAACAGCATCGTTTGTGTAAACTCACCTAATTAGTGAACTTGGTGTCGGGTTTGTTGACTATATGCATGTGGAAGTAGCTACAATAGGCAGATGTGTCTGCATTAATGAGGGGACATAGACCACAACGCGTACCCATTCATGCGTCACATGACCTCAAGTGGTGAGAGGATTAACTGTGCGATCAAAAATGAAACATCAATTTAAAACCCATCTAATTAGCATGAAAATCTAACACACATCAAGTGATAAGAATAAGAGACCAATATTACTTCAGAGAACACAACAATCGCTGTCAAGCTCTACCCCGATTCCCCTTCCCCCTCTTTCCATAATTTTGGTGCCAATCAAACTAGGAAGAGGACTGAGGGTCCCCCCACTCAAAAAGTATGTTAACTGATTATTAGTTAAGATAACATGAAGCTTAGACTGATTAGACTAAAAAGACGGTTCGACCCTCGCATGTTAGGGACCGCACATTCAGTCGAAACGGCTAAGCCTTGATTTGTCTGCCAGTGGAATGAAATAAACTTGCAAGTGTTTAACGAAATCATGCTTGCGTTTAACGTGCTCATCAAGACCATGTAGAGTGGCATCAACGTACTCCTTCCCGGTGCCGCAGATAAAGCACTTGGATCCCAAGTCCACCTCCACATGCTCTGACTGGTTTCGCAGGTCGTCAAAGTCGTCAATGCTAAGACCTGCAAAAAGCAAGGGAGAAAAATTTGCACATTCAAACTCAGAATCTGCTTATAATCTGAAACTTCGGACACCACCTAGCACTATTGCCGTTTCCACAAACTAATTTGCGTGGGTCCTGTCATCGACCTCGTCGATTGCCGGTGATGACTACCATTCCTCCCATGCATCCACTAAGGATCCATCTAAACTTACTCACGTCTTATTAATAAAAAAATCAAAAATCTAGGCTATGTCTGCTGGATCCTAATCCAATGTCTAACAGAAGGAGGGACTTGAATGTCAGCGGGCGAATGCAGGCAAGTACATTGCGGCGGCCAGCAGAACCATCCCTTAAGAGGGAGCGGCGACTCAGACACCGCATCCCTTTTGGTGTGTCTGTCTGAAATCAATCAACAAAACTGATGCATTAAGGAGGTTCTGATGAGCAATGACTGCAACTGAAAGGCACCAGGAGAGCTGTTAGACATACTCACAGTACCAATTGCTTTAACGAATGGAGATTTGCGATAGCAAGGCATCGTGTCCTTACCCGAAAAGGGTCACTTCTTATTAAGCAAGAGGTCCGATTCGTGCACACTTTGTTTTGATAAAAGCTCCACCATTCTTGTAGCACCAGGGCAGAAGAAAAAGCCTTTCAACATAATTCCCAAATGGCGCGGTTGTAATTGCCCCATTAAATGGAGACTTTAGTTGGCAATTTTTCACTCAATTGAACAGTGCGATTGAGGTCAAACCTCTGTTTTTACATAAGATTAGCAATTATTTGATAAATGGGCAAGACAACAAGACATCAAATTGATTCGACCACAATTATCAAAGTGGATTTCAGGTGACACAAATTTGTGGAGGACAATCACATCAACCCTGGATAGAAAACAATGAGCCAAAGAGACAGGGTAGATTGAATCTACTTATCAACGGAAATGGTCAAAACTTAAGAGGTCTGTCCTTTTTTGCCTATTAAGCTAATTAAGAGAAGAGCGTGGAGGCACAAACCTTGAATGATGGCAGTGGAGGATGATAATGACAACGAAGAAGAATGGCATGCCAAGGAGGATCCGCCGCGCTCCATGTGCATCACCGTTGGGCGGTTCATTCACATCGCCATTTCCGCCATCTGCTCGTAGACCCGTGTGGAGGTAGAAGACGAAGCACTGGAGAGTAGGAAAAGGGAGATGACATACAGCGTTTGTTATACAGAAAAGAAAGCAAGAAACGATGGGGGTGTGATAATGAAATTACTCACAGTCAACATGTCAATGCACTTGTATTCTCTCTCTCCATCCCCTTTAGTGTAGATTTGGCGAAAAATGTTGATCGCAAATGGCAGTGTAAAGGTATATCACAACTGGATTCAGCATGATTGCCAATGCAAGCTGAATCAGACAGGCGTTCGTTACGTTTACAGCCATCCAATTTAGGAATCCATCGAAAGGTCCAGAAGGGTAAAAGTAGTAGGCAGCTGCTTAATCGCCTATTGGCGTTCCGTCCTGTCAGCAGGTTACTTGCGACTCAAATTTTGAGAATGTTTGCTATCTTGACACGAATCTACCATGTCTATGGACCGAAGTCTACCTCTTTCAGCCAATGGGAGCATCAATTTCAGCCTGTGAATATCGCTGTTATGCTCCGAATGCTGAAGGCTTATACTCAAATATTTTGCAATGAATTAGGTTCTCTAATCACGTGACCTGCAATCTCATCAGCTTCGCACCTAGCGAACGACCAAACTCATGTCAAAGTCACGCTCCCGTGGCTGGATTTGCATTACCATGTAATGACCCAGTCACGTCGGGTTAATAAGCCAATTTTGGGCAGAAAACTCACGTTATTCGTGGGTCACTATCTACTACACTCACACCCTAGTAAAAGTGGTGCACTAGGCTCGGACAGAGTATCACGTGGCCATTACACCTATTGTGAAAAGGTCAAAAAAACACAAATGTGGTCGCAGCCACCATTTTCAAATGACCAAAGGCCAAAATATCGCGGCTTTTGGTTACATGCGACAAATAAAGCGAGGCATGGCTGGGTTGAAGTCTCGTAAACAGGCACACTGGGAGGTTTATAAATGCTTCAAACAATCACAATTCCTTAGAACAGTAATTTGAAATCGACTTTTTCACTTAAATGAGTTTGGCTATGCCAATGACTGCTTAAATGAAATAAGGCCACCCAATGTTTGTTGTTGATTAGGCTGTGGAGGGTGTACATCCACGTTGGTCAAGCGAATGTACTCTATTTTCATGATTGGTTGCATATAGAAAAGATTAAGCCTGATAGACAGCCAAACACTTCAAGGAGTTGGAATTCCACTAAATTAGTCACGTCCCACGCGCTGGAGGTCAGTGGAACAGGGTGTCAGACGTGACCTACACCAGGCCATTACGTGATGCAACAAGTTACCAGAATACAGTAAGGTTTGACCCATTTGTCTTCCATTGTGTGCAACCGATTGTACAGTGGTGGCCAATGTTTTGAAGGAAATAGCCACATCCATCACGTGGTATGATTAGAAGAAGTAGTTTGCATTTCTTAGCCAGGAAACGATAAAGTAGACCACAAGGCATAGAAACGACTAAGTAGAAAACAAAAATGCGTGAGGATTGTCTCCTTGGTATAGGCCGATCTTGAGATCACTTGAAACCAACATCATCCGTGAAGATGACACCCCACTTCCAAAGCAGGTATTGTAGATCCATCTCCTGAAGCCACGTTGCATAGAAAAACTGTTTGAGGCCTCCTCAGAACATCAACTTAAAGTGGTTCTACTGCTGTCTTCCTTGTAGTTGCCAGTTCGCATTCCAGCAAGTCGCTTTATCTGCTGTTGGCCGTACTGCTCCTGATACTTCTTAAGGACTTCTTAAAGGAATCATCCCAGTACATGTGAGGAGAGCTGGGAGTAGAAAGAACCTGTTTGTCCCACTGAGCTCTTAACCCTTCGTCAGAAGGCTGTTCAGCTATCCATTTGCCTTTGAATTTGAGCAATCGAGACATTTCTTTCTCCCACTTGAATATAACGAGAGGAACCTGGCAGCATAGAGTGAGACCCATTAAGGCTTGAGAAAACATTTGAGGCCTCGACTGTTAGATAGCTCACCTTCAAAATGTAGTAAGCAACAAGCACATCCATGGAGAAGATTGAGGGAGCAATAACTAGTATCTTCAGCAATGGACCCAAATACGAGGCCGTTCAGCTAATGTAATCCACTCCTCTTTCCCCTCTAGTCAATGTCGACTCCCGTGTCTTGGAGGGAGTCCGTGGTGCTGGATACGGTGTCAGTGATTGATGCGACAAAGGAGGTGCCAAATGCAGCCTCCTCTGCCGCTCCTTCTGCGATGGACCCTTATTTTTCAATCTAGTGATGGAAACCCTAGGTTAGTTAGTAGAACTTGGAACAGAAATGGTATTTAGTGTGGAAAAGTGAACTAAAATTTATCCTGTAGAAGGGAAAGGGGGATGAGAGCATCTAATTTTAATAAAAAAAATTGCGCGCGGAAATCGAGATGTGGAAGGTGGAGGTTGAAATGGGCTTGTGTCTCACGATCGTGGGCTCCTCTAAGCTTTCATGCTCCAGCGTTTGTGGACTTTGTTTTTAAGTTAAGACAAGTAGTATGCACAATTCATAGGTAACGACAAGCACCAACCTATAGTGGCCTACTGGTTAAAATTAAGACAGAAATTATTTCAATGACATAAACAGTGTAAGAATGAGTTTTGCAAATCAAAAGAATGGCATACATAATTCCAGCCTTAAAGCACTACTTAAAAGTAATCAGAAGCAGGAAATCTCTCGCGTCAGTTATGTGAGCCTACAGTCTCCTCGGATAGTCAATGATAACATAAAACTCCACAAAAAAGCGAAATTCGCGTAGCTGTACCTATTCATAACCCACTACTGAAATCGCTAATAAGTATGCTGCTAAAATTAAGATTGCAAAGAGATTGAAAGAGCCGTCCGCCCTGACTTGGACACAGACATGAGTGCATGCGATGATTCTTAGTTGCAGGGTTAGCAAAAGTTACCTTCATACAGCAGGAAATTTAACTGAGTGAGAGAGACACTTAGTGAACACCATTTTTAGCTGCACCTATTCAGTATTTCCTTACGACTTCAGAAAACACTTGGGAAAAGCAAATGAGCTTCGTTGCCATACATTTTTCCGCCTGCTCCCTTTGTTTTGTAGCGATGGTTTTAGAACCACATCTTCCTCAACCACTGCACACTAACAGCTTTTCATCAAGCAAGTTCTTTTAACGCCTTACTTCTTAACCAACCTGAGTGCCCGTCATGTTGATGCGACACGCCGGTTCTTTGCGTTCATGCATATTGATGCAGGTTTTCTTGTTAGAGCATTTCTTTATCTTACCAGTTGGGCACAGAAATAAGAGAACCCTACGTCTGCCTCGGCTTTGTGACTCAAATAGTATCTGGCTTACCGCAAAGATGTTCTGCGGTCGGCGGTGTGAAGAAGCCTGCTGAATCAGGCATAGATACAGTAGCAGTAAGTTGCTGGAGGCGGAAGCATTTTAAAGTTGAAGAGAAGTGTGCTGGAAGTTGTTGACACGTGCTTGGTGGTGCGAACGGTTGCTTCACCTGTGATTGTAGCAGCTGTTGACTTAACTTTGATTAGGTGTCAATTAGGAATAGGTTCGGTGTTGGTAAGTTTGGCATCGTAGTGGTAATTCAAGATTGCTCTGAGCTTTTACCTTGCTTTGGAGATAGGGACGCTGGTGCAAGATATCTGTTGCAGTGCAGACTTTGAAAGGGCTAGCCGGTTTTGGAATGCGTGTGGAAATGCAGGTACTGCCCTAAGATACCCGATTCAGTTGAAGTAGTCTCATCAATGTTCAGCCATCTTGGTGGTGAAGTGTTAAGTTGGGTTTGTTTGCCTCCGTCATCGTTCTGTAGCGACTGCATAAGAGAGAAGTGAATCTTGAAATTACAAAGGATTTAATTAGAATAGGGACCGTCTCTTCCGCCTTTTGTGAGGTAGGAGGTGTTGCTTGTTGTACTTGCTGTTGCATGGTTGATGGCAAAGTCGATAAGGACGCGAGTTTGTCCCTCCCATGGATACAACTGTACATTCCGTATTTGGTGTACCTGTATAGTCAAAAGGACTGGAATAAGAACACGTGCATCTGCATGTAACTAGATGTTATCACCACATTTGCTTGAGTCAAGAGATTATTCTTGTTGAGTATGCTATTTTGAGTTCGCAATTGTGTTCTGTTTGACGCTAACTCTGCTGTTTGACTTGACTGGTTTTAAATACAAGGGCGTTTGATGGCTTTACGATGGTTGAAAGCAGCAATGTCACCGATGAGAAGTACTGTATAAAAATTCCATAATGATAACTCTGACCGATTTACGAATAAGAAAAAGAAGTGAGCGTGAAGGAATGACGTAAAGCTTCTTCTACAGTAAGCGCGTCAGGTATGCCACTGCGGCTGCTGATAAGGGCAGCTGCAAAGGACAACAAGTGAGTCCAACTTCAACTCATGGTGGTCGATGAACAGAAAATAGTAATCAAAGGCTCAAAAGCTTGAGGTACAAAGGTATGCAAACAAGGCGGTACGTTAAGGGTGCTATGGCATTTTAGTAGATAATACGATTTGCTTGTAGCGCTGCCAGATGGTGGAGTTGTTCAGGATCGAAATAATGCACTTGTAACCACACGATTCTGTGCCGCTTTTATGACTAAATTACTTACTGCGTCTGTGAACCCTAAAAACCAGTAAAATCTAAGTTTACTGGTCAACCAATAACATTCAGGAGTCTTTGGTCATGTCGAATTTTTCGGGGCAGGGGTGAGCAGTTGTGTAATTTTATAAATTCCGCTCTGAGAGGCTCTGTATACTGATGCTTAATTTGCTTTTAATTGGGATCTCCTACTTTTACATCATCGGCTGACTTCTAACTTAAATTGTTTCCTGTTCTCTTGATGGAAGTCGCCTTGAAGCTAAAACTATTGGAGGTTGACGGGTGAGTCATATGCAACTTTACCTATTATTTTAAAAGCTGAAAAGCTGTAAATCAATCATATTATCATCCAACCCTGTTAACGATAGATTTTTAAGATGGAACTCTGATCGGACCGACATTTTACAACGGTTAAATCAAGTAGGATCGTCCATAAAATCGCTGCTGTTGAAGCATCAAAATTTTCATTGAATGTTGAAGCTAGGTAAAAAAGGCTGAAGAAATCTGTTTTTGGTATTGCCAAAAGTATAGGGAAACATATTCTAGACAACACATGGAGGTGGAGTTTCTTGACAAGTATGGCAGGTAACCTTATATTTATACCTCCACGAATGCCTTTTCGAAAGTCGAATTCATCGTCAATTCGTGAACGAAATTGATGCAGGTTCGCATTGTGTTTTACGGCTTTTTTCACAAAACTTGGCACCTTTCGGCTAAACGTGATTTTTCGGGCCCATTTTGACCTGTGCAGGTGCTGCAGCATTAAAATATCTTTCTCCTGGATGTGATATTTCCTCTGGAATAAGTGACGGAGTGTCTCAACGCAATCTACTCAACGAGTATCTGGAGTCTAATCGTAACTTGAGGACTTCTGGTTTCATTTTGAGAGAGCGGAATCCAGCACTCACATCGGCCTCCCGAGGTGGTAACCCTGACACCCTACCACTGGATGCTGAAACCAACCCCAAGCGAGATATTGCAACAAGGCTAAGTAATAGGTGCATTTTCTCAGATGAGAGGCGTAGCATAGACGAATAATAAAAAATTAAGTGAATGAAAGGAGAAAGGCGAAGAGCCAACTCGAAAGAAATGCAAAAGATCAAAGTATTGCTCTCTACGACATCAGTTCCCTACGCCGGAGGGCAAACATGAAAGAAAGAAGGTAGAGTTGTTTTTAAAGGTGGCATCCAAAGATAGGGGGGTGTGGAGGCATCTCACGTTACTACTTTGCTTACAACTCCTCTTTGTACTGCTTGCCAGAACAGTTCTCATCACGTAAGACTCCTGAAGAGCTCAAAAACCTGCAGAGATCGTCAATCGTATCAAAACAACTACTCCCAACGACGTCATGTCATTCTCAATCGTCAAACATGAGTTGGACTCATAAGGAGTGACAACTAATCGCCGTATGACTTAAATTTATATCAGCACAGCGATATCCACGAATTAAGCCTTGAAAGTCATCTGCAGCTCCCGTTCTTCCGATGGAATATTCCTTGAAATTGAAACGAATGGAGATTGATGGGCGGTCTATAAGCAACTGTACCCATCAATAAATAGGCTGTAAATCTGTGAAATCTTATGAAACGTAAAAACTGGGTAAAGAAGTTGCAAAAAATCTGTTTTCAGTAGTGCGAATGCCCTACTAAAATCTCTGGATGAGGATTTTCTTTTTGAGGTGTTAATAAAATCTTGAAGGATGTGCTGAAGCTATGCATCCCAACGAAATGGGTTATAGTGCACTTAAATTTAAGAGATTCCTATCAATTTTAGGCATAGTTCAATCCATTACTCTGGCACTCAAACATTTACTTTGGGTACCAAGTTCTTTTGTGGTTTAAAACTACTATTTTACTCCAATTTTTAAGCAAAAAAAGGTGGAGATAACTTTAAAAATACTAAAAATCGGTTCACCTTAAAAGCCTTATTTTCGGAATGTGCACAATCATCTCGACAAACAGAGGAAAATGCAAATCTGCAAGTGACTTCTTCACTAACTAACTCTCTTTTCAACTAAGAACAGGCTTAAATTTATTATGGGATCAATTTAGGGCAGCCTCAGATCGAGCTCAAGGCCATGCTGATGTTTGATCGTAGTGTCTGGGGTAAGAGGACCTTCTTTATTCAGTAGAGTAACTCGATGTTCGTTTCTTTGTTTAAAGCCTGAAAATGCTACTAGTTCATTTGGGAACTTCTTGAAGGTAATCCTTTTACCAATGGCGTCTTTAGGATGGAAGTAACGCCATCTTGGCGATCGAGTTAAAGAAGTTGTCGTCTTAGTAGCTGAGTGCATTCAGGGCTGAAGTTATTTCCATTTGTTCACGTTTTATAGACATTAATCTATTTTCCGGGTTTCGTATAATCAATCTTCCATTTACATGCTTTCCTGAATCACCCAAGCCTTATTTCTGTTACTTCTCATCGTAAATGCCTCTCAATTCTACCATTCAGTTCTACCTAGTGTCGCTCATTTGCAATAACGTTTGAATCAGTCTCCAAAAATCTTTTCTGAAAAGCCGGATTTATCATCAACCGGTGAGCTGGATATGCCTCTATGCACGTTGTGTTTTATAACATTTTTATAAAGCTTGACATTTTTCGGCTAAACATGTCTTTCGGCTCCATTATAGCACTTGTACAGGTGCTATAAAACTGCAACCCCCAACTGTGGCACCACGACGCCTCTTTGCCTAAGTGTGATGTTTACTTTATAAGGAGTGATGGAGTGCCACAGCGCGATCTACTCAGCGAGTATCTCGTGTCTAGTAGTAAATTGCAGATTTCTAGTTTAATTTCGAGAGGGCGCAAGCCAACGTTCACATAAACCTTCCTGGGTGGTAATCCTGACATCCTACCTTCGGTCGCTGAATTCGTGAATGCAAAAACCTTACGTCCTACAAAGAATTTGCAAATGAATTGTTGTCTACTCTGCACAAGCTAACAAAAAGCACCTCTCTAAGCAATCGCCTTTGAATAATCTTACAACAACATTGGATTTTACTAGGATTTCACGAAAAAGCACAGAGTTATCGCAAAATAGAGCCATAAGAAAGACGTGGTCAACTGAATAACTGAAGTCCTTTGTTATTCGTTCATTGAAAAACAAAATTATGCTTTGTTTATTAAAAATGAGGACTTCCAATTACCCTCCTTAATAGTGCTTGAAACGACACTGCTAAATCAAAATCTCACAATGCGCCAAGCAAAGGCAAATAGAGAAGCGCATAAAGATGGGGAGAAAAGAAAATTTGAATCGTTAATTATTCTAATTATAATGAGAGAGCTTTAAAGTTAAAAGAAAGGAATACCTTTGTGTCTACCAGTAAAAAAAGGGAAACGATGGCGGAGTGGGAAGGAGCAACAACTCGGAGGCCAATTGTATAAACATTATGCATCAAGCACTCGATAATAAACCTCATACATATTGCGATGGACGCAGTTCGAGAACCCCGTGGATAGATATTGACTGGCTCATAGATACCCCGGTGATTGTTGACGCTACCCTGAGGATAGACGAAGACTAAACAATGAAGATGTGGATGAGCACAGGTTGATGGATAGGACCATAACGATGAGGCACGCAGCTCCTTTGCTTGAGTTTACTAATTTTAAACACCAAAGTAGCCATTACCGCCTCGCGCAAGCCCTTACTTGAAGACCTATTTTTGTGCAATAGATGCTATACTCTTTCGTTAAAACCGTCATTTCCTGCACTTTGCAAGAAAACGGATTCATAGCCATAAAAAAATGGTCTCGACACAGTTCTGCGCTGACATGACCCACTTCACTTCGGCGTGCATGAATGCCTACTGTGGCTTAGCTAGCCTTTCAGCATTGCTGCACCTCACCTTCGGCAGTACCTGCACTCTTAAAGCCACAGTACTTGACTCTTGCCTCTCTCTCTGACATTCAGTCGGTAGAGAAGACTAGCACATTGAGCAGTCTGACAGCATGAAATTAGCGCTTTCACCTCCTCTTAGTAATTTTTATTTGCCTAACTAAAGTGCATCCGTCAAACATCCTAGCCATCCAAAGTTTTCAGTGAATGCTTTCTGTGAACGTTGTAGACAGGTCTGTCTGGGTCAGTCTCATATGCCTACCGTATGCTGCCCAAATTGACCCCACACATTCCACAGGTCGAGATAAGGACAGACGAACAGATCGATAGTTGGAAAAATAGACAGATAGGTAGGTTGGCAGATATAAAGATTGAGGTATGCGCAGCGATTCCAAAGGTCATTAGACGGCCAGCATTAGCTTTGTTACCTCACCCACCTCTACCTCTACATCTCTACTAACTAACCAACCAAGTGAATAAACAAGAGCAGAGGTGCAAATAAATAATCAAAAATATTTTACTGCTTCGTAAAGAAGCCCTCTCAAAACAGCAACCTTAATACCTGTAATGGTAGAAAAGGATACCATGAGTAGAAGAATAAGCGGATATAAAACGCTACTTGCAACGACTGCCGTAACTAGGTTCTCATCACTGCCATTAGTATACCACAGAAAAGGAGACGCGTCGCAAAACCACTCATACGACAAGCTCAAAGCCAATTAATGTCACGCAACAAAGTTGTAAACTGGACCACACCGGGCTGTGCATTCAACCAAGCTAACGGGGAAGGAGTGAGCACTCTCCACGTCGCATTTCTTTACCTCTATTTTTCCACTTTAGTGACACGACAACGTCTAGCTCCTCTGCTCCCCTCACGCTTCTATCACCTCCACCTCCCTCGAATCCAAAACCAATTCTGCACCCCTTCTTCCCACCTAATCGGCCACCAGCGGCTCCTTAGTAAGTGTCCTTCATCTCTTCCATAGTCTCACTCTCCACTGACATGATTAAGGAATGCATAAATGCATAACTCAGATTAGACTAGCACAAGATAAACTAGACCTAACTAAATCTCACTGTGCCTATGGGATTAGCCATTAAGTGTGCCGATTGACGGAAACTCTGGTTCCCCTCGCAAAGTCGATCCCCACATGCTTCATTCAAATACATAGCTAGGTAAATTGGCAAGTGAAGGGATTTAGGTACACATGGAAAAAAAGGGGGAAAAACAAGGAACTCAGTGTCACGGCACAGTGGAAAGACATCCTACGATGATCTTTTCTTATCCCTTCTTCCATTTCCCTTCTGCAATTGCCCCGTCTTTGCCTCCCACCCAACTATTTTTCCGTCCCATTTAGCTGGACAAGCCTAGTATCGCCTCTATACTGGGGAGACGCCGTCAGCACCATTGTTCTCCATGGTGCAGGGTAACAATTGGTCTAAAACGCACATTTGCTAGCTCTATAGCAATTGTTATGGGTGAGTCGCCGTTGCCTCGCATTGCCCTTACTGTCCATAAAATGACCAAAAGTTGTCCTTCCGAAAGGAAACATGGAGACAAAATAGTATTATTCTTATTCTTACTATAACCATTCCTGCAGTCAAGCCCTATTCCGTCGAAAACCGGGCGACGGAAGGCGAATAGAGAAGTATAAGCGTGATTAGTACCCAAAAATCTGCGAAGTTACGACGGTGCAGGTGAGTGTGAGTGCGTTCCTTCCTCCAAAACCGTAGTCCGCCTCTTCCACCTTCATTCCATC